>JASVER010000038.1:6396978-6470389 GCA_030449065.1 Oceanodroma leucorhoa
CTCTCCGCCGCTCGCCCCGCTGCCATGGGGTAGGGGGCGGCGGAGGCGCGGGGGGACGCCGTCAGGCTGCGGCCGCCGGCGGATCGCGGAGCGGCGCCCCGCGGTGCCGGGGGGCGCGAGGGACAGCCGCGGCGGGGCTGGCGCGGGAGGCGGGGCAGGGGGGGCTGCCCCGGTGCGAGCGCGGCGGCGGCGGCGGCGGCGGCAGGCGGAGAGATGATCGCGGAGTTGTTGAGCAGCGCCCTGGGGCTCGCCCTGTACCTCAACACCCTGGGCGCCGACTTCTGCTACGATGACAGGTAGGGCGCGGGGCGGCGGGGCCGGGCGGGCGGGGGTTGCCCACCTGCCGGGAGCGGGCGGCGGCCGCCCCCCTCGGGGTACCCGGGGCGGCGCTGGAGGGTTCCGGCGGCTCCTCGGCTCCGGGGGGCCGCGGCGGAGCCCGCGACTGCCGGGGCTTTGACAGCTCCCACGCGGGCTCGGTCCACTCCAGCCCTTGCCGGTGGGGAGGGACCCGCTGCTTTAACTTCGCGTGTCCTGGGCTGATCCCACATGCGCGGTGTCACCGGGGCGGCGGGGTGCCCGGCCGCCTCCCCCCGTCCCCCCGCTCCGCCGGGACCGGGCCCCGCGCGGGAAGTTGCCGTGCGCCGTCGGGCTCCTCCGGTGGCCGCGGGGACCCGAGCCCCGCCGACGGGGAGGGAAACAGCCGCCGCTGGGCTGGGCTCCCTACCTGCTCCTCTCCTGAACGTACCTGCCTTCAGAAGCTGCTGAAAGGCGCTGCTGGCAGTCGGGGAAAATTCCGGTTTGTGCCTTTTCCGGTGACTTAATCTGATCACAATTAAAACAGATGCATAATTAAAACGTGTTAGGGAGAACGGCACGCCTGGCTAAACTTATTAACCGTCCTGGGGTGTTTCATGCTCCATTGGAATGAAACCATCCAAAAAGTGAGCGCGGATTGACTTTGACAGCTTTTCCTCAGCCTCTCTCCTCTGTGGCGAGGGACGGTCGCCGGCGGGTGCGGGCGGGAGCCGCTGCCGGGGCGGTGCGGCGTCAGCCCTCCCGGGCGGCGGCGGCGGCAGCGCCCGTCCCGCCGCTTGCGCGGCTCGGCGGCAGGGGAGGGGGGCGTGCACGGTGGGTCCCCGCTTCGTGGCTGAGGTTCACGGCACCAGCTGACTCCCCGAGCGGCTGTCAAGCAGGGTTAGTGCCTTGGAGCTTTTTTGTGTGAGAGGAGGAAGGCGAGGAAAGACGGTGAGGGGGGGTGAGGGATTCTGAGCAGAGAAATGTTGCTGGATGAGCTGAACTTCCCGATGCACTGATGGGATGTGAAAGGGTCAGTTATGTCTTTGATTAGGCGTTTGCCTTGGGAAATAAGCTGCCTGTCCTGGAGTCAATTAGTTCCTAAACTTGGAAATTTCCTCCCTTACGCCGTATTACGGTGCACCTGCCGTGTTTAAGGATCTGTCACCGCTTCCAGAAACCCTCCCCCCTTTTTTCAAGGGTTGCTACTATTAAACCTATTATACTCGAAGTAAATGCCAGGTGTTAGTCCTGGTCCAGGTCTCTGGCTGGGAGCAGTGTCGGCCACAGAACGCAGCGATTCAGGCTTCAGTCCTTCAGGTCATTTACATGCACTTGAAGCCTTGTGAAGCAATTAAGTGTTTTCAGGTTTCTGCGAGCCTTCCAATTATCTCCAATGATTTTTCTTAAGCCTATTTCAAAGTTTCAAAACTTCATTCACAAACAGTAAAAGAAAAAATCTGTGGTTATCCTGAAATGCAAGCTCTGAGTTGGATCAATAGAAAGTAGTGAATATTTTGACACACTGACACTGTTTTAAACCGGCTTGTTATAGTTAAGAACTGCAGGAGTTGTGGAATATTTATGTAAGCCTAAGTAGCATATGTTGCAATATTTAGGCAAAACTGGGTTGTTTAGGGACATGCTTATAAGCCTGTCCTGCAGGCCAGTTCAAATTGGCTAGGCATAGAAAGCAATTTCAAGTACTACCTGGTGTTATTGATGTGGATGGAGGTCAAGGTTACTCTTGATCTTGCCTGAGTGTGCTTTAATGCCGTTAGGAAATAGTGATATTTTCAGTATCATCTCGGAAAGGGTGGAAAAGATAATCACACGCTGTCTTTGCTAGTACTAATCCCAGACTATTTAAAAGGTGTTCTAAAGTACTGCTTTGTTTATGTGTTTACCTCCTAACTAGAGTACTTCTCATCATTGTAGCTAAGACTTAGGCATTCACTAGAGTGCTCTGAAAGCCAGTTAATGGCATTTCTGTATGCAGGGTCATCTAATTAGGATGTTTTTCAACTGCAGCACTGGAAGGGCCAAGGCAGAAATGGCTGTTGCATGTTAGTAATTGTTGAACTAGAGAGGGTTATCTATTCAAAGAGGCAGGCTCTCAGACCCAAAGTATTCTTTTAACTGTAATCACAGAATCTCGCTGCCCCGCAGGAGCCGGCTTGAAACATAACACTAGAAAAGGAGGTCGATGCTGTCGATGCTGGAGCTGCAGGACACAGCCCTCCATGTGGGAGATGGATCATGCTACTAACTTTAAGTGAATCAAGATTGTGTGTTTAGGCTGGGAACCTCAATGTTTTGTTTCAGGAGGGCAGCATATTGCCATAGCTTTTTTTTCTGCTGCCTTTGCCATTATATTGAAATTACATCAGACTGTTCTTTTTTTAATATAGTGATCAAGCTTACTATATAAAGGGTGTCTGTAATTGCTTTCTGTATTTTTTTATGTAGGTTGGGTAAGATTAAGTGGCATCGTAAAAACTTCTTATAGCAAAATCAATTTCCCAGTGGTAAAACTTAATATTTTAGCGGCTGCACGGCACCAAACCAAAGACTGTATGGACAGTGATATAACAAACTTGCTTGTAGTCTGGGCTTTATGACTCTATATCAAAGGATTCAATATTTTATTTCCCACCCTTCACCCAATTAAACTGAAATTGAATGAATTTAAAGCCTGAGGAAGTTGAGTAAGCAAATGTGTACATTCTTACTTTTCATCGTTATTCTGCCTAACTTGTTTCTTTCAGGCTAGACCGATATGTGGCATGCACATAATCAGTGCAAACATGTGATCTTTTTGATCAATTGACTTATTGATTACTTTGAATGAAAGTGACAGCCTCTAAACCCGAGAGCCAGTGTAAAGAAGAAACACTGCTTTATTTTTTTTTTTTCCTGTGGACCTAGAAAACACAAGCTTTTGCCACTCTGTTCCCTGCTACTGTAAATCTCAGACAGCTGTGATATTTCCTAGTTAATGTGTGGATTATTAGGGGGGAATTCTCCTCCCCAACTGAAAACCTCCTTGTTCATCTAGGAACAAATAAATATATTTTTTGCCCTCTTTTTGCTTATTTGTTTTATTTGAAGCTGGATATGGCATGCAATAACCCAAAAGAAGAGATGAATGCGGGAAGAGGGGGGGGAAATATTTAGATGTTGTTGGTCTAATGTCACAGTGAGCTCACATTGCCTGTTAATAAAGGTTTATTTATTGCTGAGCAAAATCATCTTGGAGTTGATAACAAGGGGTAGGTAGAAATGCAATTTCCATTCCTGCGGCTGTATGGAAGATGTTGCGTGTTGCACTGTGTTAAATCCAGTTTCTTGCCAGATTAAGGGGGGCTAATCTCTGCACATGCAGTTCTTGTTTCATACTAATATCTACCAGTATTACAGGAGGGAAACTCATTGCTGCAATTAGGCTTATGCACCCACGTAATTATTTTTCCCTGCCATTTAAGCCCTCCCAAAAGTAGGCAATTTGACCTGTGGGTGCCTTGCATTGAAGTTGTAGTCCTTAATGTGACCTGTGCTAAATAAGACAGGTCACTGTCAGGTTATAGCTGGGGTGTGGAAGATTTAGTGCTCTGCATATCTGAGGTCATGCGTTGCTACAGCGAACGCATCAAAAGCAACTCATCCATTGAGATGTTCCTTCCTAGTCCCAAATGTCAGAACAAAGGCATATTTTAAGGAGAGTATTAGTAGGAATCTTTAACCTTGAGTGATGTGTTTTCCCTGTGGCACATTGACAGAACTGGCACTCTGGAAAATACATGTAGATTTGTCTGTCTCCGTGTAGGACTCTTCTGTGAGATTTGGTAGCACTGACCAACTTCCTCTAGCTTGTGCTGCATTTTATTTAGCAGTCCTGAATGGGGCAGCCTTGCCGACAGTAGATAATGTCCGACAGCCTTGTTTCAAAGTCGCAGGACAATATTGCAAACTGCGTTGAAGAAATCTTGATAAATGCCTTCACCCTGTGGTGTCAGACTTGCATCATTTAAAAATAGGCCGAGCCCATGCACATTTGACAGTACCTCTGTTGGGTCTTCCCCATGAGATTTAATCTAGCAAGTGACCCAAATACGTGCACTGGAAGAACAAGTGTAAGTACACTGGGGAAAATTGCTTGCCATCTGTTTCCTTGTTGCGTGTGTATATTTGATTATTAATTTACATCTGTGATTTCTTTTATGGCCCCTTTTTGTCATCTACTCTCAATTTTTCAGCTCCAAGTGCACCTCTCCAGTAGCCTTCAGTAGCTCCAGTTTTCAGGTGGTTGCAATCTTCTGAATTCCAGCAGTGAGGCTGGTGGTGGGGATAAGTGGGGAGACAGGGACTTTTACGCTTCGCTGTAGTGTTTTCCCTTTGTCCCTCCTGTTGTGTCTTAAATGTGCTAATTTCAAATGACCATAAAGATAATTTGTGTATGAAACGGGGACTTTAACATATTGATAAAGAACAACATAACCTGGAGAAGATGCCGGAGTAGCTGAGGCTATGTAGTTTTCAGGTACTGTAGTTCAGTATCAACCAAGCGAGCCAGTAACTGATTATCTAATAGGATGAACCTGGCATGATAATGTTCTATTAAGATGATATCTGTTCCATTTTAAATGCTGAATATCATCTAAAAATGTATTTGAATTTTGATTTAAAAAGCATTCCTGCATCAAAATTTGTGTTGAATGAAACACTTTGGTCAAAATGTGAAACTTGATTTCATCAAAATAGTGGTGTGGTTTTTTTTTTTTGCAGTGGAGATCCTATAGTATAGAGATTTTTGAAAGCAAAAAAGAAATTATGTCCCCACAGGCTTTATTTTAAGATTCTTGTTGCATATATAACACTAACATAAACCGAGTCATTTCTGGTAGCTGGTTCAGAGAATAAATTCATGACTGTTAGCAGACGGAGAGTCTCCCTGAGTCACTGACGGGATGCGCCTCATCTGTAGGAAATTCTTCCAGCACACAATGGAGTTACAAATTCAAATGATCCACTTTCTCCAGGATCTCCCATATGTATTCCAGCTGCACTTCTGAATCCTTTAAGTTTGCCAGAGTGAAAGTCGCTCAAAAGGCTTAGAAGTCTCTCATCTCAATTTGTTAACCATCTGATAGCTGCAAGACTGCTGAATTAGAGCTCCTTTGCCTCCCTCATCTGGAAGTTTGCCCTTCACTCGTTGTTTTCTGCTAGGATTTTTTTTTTTTTTTCCTGTGAAGTTGACTGAAGCAGACTTTGCTATTTGTTTATGGAATTTCTTTCTTTAGCTGAAATATTTGATGCTGAAGCTGTAGATGCAAGCCTGCTGGCAACCTGTGGTGAAAGTTGCTCCAAACATGCAGTTGCAGAAACAGACTAAATCAGAAGACAGAGATGCTTATTCTTACTGTTACTTATGTCAAAGTGAATCTGTTCTTTGGGCCAATGTTTACGGTTAGATTTTTTTCATTTTTATTTCTAAATATTTTATAGGCTTGACACAGCTTCTGGTTTAACTGTCTTTTTTGAAAAAGAAATCTTTTTTAAACCGTCCATTTCCCTCAATGTTTTTTTTATTGCTAATTTTTGTCCAAAGTGGTTGTTTGAAAGATAGAAGCATTTTATCTGGGGTCCTGAACCTTATGCTGAAGGTTCTTTGTTCTCTGACACTTTGGCCCTCAGATTTTTAAATTAATTTTGGAATTTCTCTTGACTGCGGAAGCCTATTGTTGGCCTTTGAGGCTGGGCAGCCTTTGAACTCCCTGTGCTTTCCCACTTGGGGTGACTGATCTTAAACACTCCTTATCTTCCTTTAAAGTGGAAGCTTGTTCTGTGGGCAGGTTATTTAAGTCAGGATGACAGTAGGATTTCATTTCACTTATTCTAGATCGGGTTCTTGGGTCGTATTCCCGCGGTCTCAGGGTAGTCCTCTAGACTTGAGATATTTCTGTTCTTGCTTGCACAGGCGGTCCCTCCCCAGTAAGAGGGAGGGGGTGTAAATCCTGTAATTTCTTTCCCAGTTTCACCCTCCACAGAACTCCGTACTAAACCATTTTTCCCTGAACGCCAGCCTGTTGCTGAATGAAACTCGAAGAGCCAGAGGAAATTGTTTTTGGAATCACACCCTAAATATTACTTAACATGTCGACTCTACTGCTTGGTTTGCTACTTCAGGACAATTGAAATATCTTACGGACCTGTGAATGGCTCGTAACGGGCATCTCCAAAGGCAGCGGTGTGTGCTTTGGCTCTGTCTTCGGAGGATGCTTCAGCCTAGCACAGGGTTGCTGTTGTTCGTATATGACGGCTTATTGTGAAACAAAGAAACATGCTGGATCGCTGGGGCGGCAGCTAAGGATCAAGTAATCTGTCAATCTCTATTTCACTTTGAGGAAGAAGAAAGGCAGTAAATCAAACAGTTTGAAGCTGATGGAACTTGACCACCCAGCCTCCATAACCGGGGATGGCTAGTCGATGTGCTCTGATGCTCTGCCACCCCAGCCATTCCTGGCCTTGTTAAGCTTCAGGAGGGAGAAAAAGTAAAAGTGGCTTCCTTGAATACTAATCCTTGCGTTCCCTAGGACACTGTGAATTACTCTTGTTAGCCTTCGTTGTCCTATTGGCTTCATGAGGAGATTTTTCAAGAGTAGCGGGAGGTTTCAGTTGGAGGTAAATAATGCTCATTTACTGTCTTCATATCCCTTCTTTCCTTCATCTCTTCATCTTTTTAATTGCTGTTTATTTTATTTGAAATACTGTGCTTTCAGCATAAGCTGTTTTGTCTTTTATATCTTAATTCTTTTGATTTTTTTTTTCCCAGTGGTTTATTCAAATGGCCCCTATTCATGCTTCAAAAACTGTTAAAAAAATCAGGCTAATCTCTAAAAACACATGTAGGTGTATATACCATCACTATAGTAAATGGAATAGTGTGTTTTTGTCATATGCCTAAAACTTGAGAGCAAGTCTATTTTGGCATCTCTCTTTCAGCAGAGAGCTGGACAGGCTTCCCATTAGTCTGCCAAAAAGGCTCCTTAATTTATTTGCGGGTGTCACTGTTGACTGCCTCAGAGCACTTCCTTCTCTCCAGGAGTTAAGCACATTGGCCTCAGCAGCGCTCCCGGTCCCAGCTGGCCCAGGAAGCCTGAGACTGACAGGTAGTTGAACGAGGATTTTCCATGTGATGGTACAGACCATTACTGCTAGATGACTGGACTGGTCTGTGGCATCCCCTATTATTCACCGACCTGTCAGTAGACCAAAAAAACCCACCATGACCTCTGACCTGTGGTTCAAGCGAGGACAGGTTTTTCTGAATTTAGTTAGAATCCTGTTTCCAGGACAGGTTTTTCTGAACTTAGCATTACTGTAGGCTATTTTGCTAATGAGAGGCTTGTATGATTTTTAACACCTATGTGTTTTAGTCAGCTAGTCCAGTATTAGTTCAGAGGAACAACACAGTAACTGGTGGCAGAGACTTTACAGCGATAGTTCTGCTAGTGCCTGGATGCTATTTTCATGCAGCTTGGTAATTTGCATACTTACACCCTAAAAAAGGACTTRTACTCTTGAAACAGGGTCACGATGCAGTGACCAAAATTGTCATGGAAACAAACCTACTCAGCAGCAGCCTAAACCATTCCTAGATCTCTGACCCATCTTCCCTTCCCACCTCCGTGGCTTTTTACATATAACAATTAATAACTGGTGCTGGGCCCAGGAACCAGACTCCAGCGTGCCGCTTCCCCATCATCGCTGCAGAATGACCCGTACTCCCTGGGCAGGAGTGTTGATCTGCCTGAGGGTAGGAAGGCTCTGCAGAGGGATCTGGACAGGCTGGATCGATGGGCCGAGGCCAAATGCATGAGGTTCAACAAGGCCAAGTGCCGGGTCCTGCACTTSRGTCACRACAACCCCAGRCAACGCTACAGGCYTGGGGAAGAGTGGCTGGAAAGCTGCCCGGCGGAAAAGGACCTGGGGGTGCTGGTCAATGGCCGGCTGAACATGAGCCGGCAGTGTGCCCAGGTGGCCAAGAAGGCCAACGGCATCCTGGCCTGTRTCAGRAATAGTGTGRCCAGCAGGAGTAGGGAGGTGATCGTGCCCCTGTACTCGGCACTGGTGAGGCCGCACCTCGAATACTGTGTTCAGTTTTGGGCCCCTCACTACAAGAAGGACATTGAGGTGCTGGAGCGTGTCCAGAGAAGGGCGACGAGGCTGGTGAAGGGTCTGGAGCACAGGTCTTATGAGGAGCGGCTGAGGGAGCTGGGGTTGTTTAGYCTGGAGAAGAGGAGGCTGAGGGGAGACCTTATCGCTCTCTACAACTACCTGAAAGGAGGCTGTAGAGAGGTGGGTGTTGGTCTCTTCTCCCAAGTAACTAGTGATAGGACGAGACGAAACAGCCTCAAGTTGCACCAGGGGAGGTTTAGATTGAACGTTAGGAAAAATTTACTCTCTGTAAGGGCTCTCAAGCATTGGAACAGGCTGCCCAGGGAAGTGGTGGAGTCACCATCCCTGGAGATATTTAAAAGACGTGTAGATGTGGTGCTTGAGGACATGGTTTAGTGGTGGACTTGGCAGTGCTAGGTTAACGGTTGGACTTGATCTTAAAGGTCTTTTCCAACCTAAATGATTCTATGAGTCTATACTTAGGGCACCCTTCTGGTGGGAAACTAGTATTTGAACCCTCTCAAATACCTAAGTAAAAGATAGATACACCGCAAGCGTTTGTATGCAGTCCCAACTTAGAGATAGCATTTAATTTCTGTACGTAGCGTTTCCAATTGCCTGGCTACCTGCTCTGAGTAAGTGTGACTTTAGTTTTTTAATCGCTTTTCTGAGAATTTTCTCTCCCTCTGTTGCAAGGGAATGTAGCTTGGAGTTGGATGGCTCTCTGTGAATCAGATACTTTTCTTTAGGAGGCAGTGCCTGGCTGATAAGTGCATAGGCTCACAACATTGTGGTGCATCAGGAGTGCCTTTACGGCACCTAGCCTCCAACTTCTATGCGGGAATATTTCTCAGTTGATGCTGTTTAAAATAGCGCTTAGGTTTTGCTCAGTAACTATTGAAGCTGGTAATGGTTATTTACTTTGGTATTAAAAAACCTAGCACGTACGCGTTCCAGTGTATGAGTAAAGCACTAAGAAATACTCTTCCACTGAAAATAGTCTCCTTAAGTTGAYGCTTGCAGTGGTTTTAAGGTGGTGGAATTACCTAGTGGGGGAAAAACCCCAAGGCAGTGGGTGTTGTCCATTATAAAGATCTTTAAGAATTAGCACTGGTACCAGAAAAATAAACCTGTCTATACATAGGGGTCAGCCAAGCCCCTTATTGTGGAGTATCACAGTTAAAACCAAGTGCCAAAATCCACCCAACTAGCACCAAACTGTTTGGTTTTATCAGAGTCCCTTGATATGGTTTCACCCAGATTCCAATAGGAGATGAAAGACTTCACAAGGAGCTAAGCACCTGTGTAAAAAAAAGATCAGTGTGCTGAAGTGGCCTCTAGAAGGTAGGCAGAGATGGTCTGCCCCATCATCAGTGTGTGTCTGGTCTCTGTTCTAGATCCATGAGTCTTGTGGTGATTCCTGTGCCTGCCTTCCAGCCCAGGGTGCTTCCCTGAGGTGTGTTTTAGCATATTCAGAGTTCGAGCTGCTGTGAATGAGGATGTGAGGTGTCCAACTGAAGTTCTTTATATATTCATGTCTGCACGTTTGACAGGCTTTTAGTAGTCACTTTGAAATGAAAGCTGTGGTTCGCTGGATTATGAAGTAATAGGTCAACACCTTAGAGGCAGTGTGAGGAGAACTAGAACTCCTAATCCAGAATAAATTTTTTTTTGTGCAGATGTCTCATTTGTTGCAGGTCTCTAACATGAAACCTTGAAATTGGAACTCATTCTGAAAATCAACCACTTCTTCTGGGACTTTGACTTTGGTGTCTTGAGTCTTGTATGCGTGTGGTTTGGTTCCATCATTTTCAGAGTGTTTTCAATGGTGGGCCTTTGAGAGGGCACAGGAGGATCTCGCTGACCAATATGCAAAGCAGCATATTAAGTGATACACTTAAAAATCTGCTTTTTAAAGCACAGGATGCCTGTGCCTTTATAGGCTGTTTAGTACTGTGTTGTTTCTCTTCTGCAGGCTGCTCCTGTTGGTGCTTTTAGGCTTTATGTGATATTGTATCACTACGGTAATATAGGAATATTCTTGGTTTCATTTTACAGCCTGACAACATTCGTGGGTCGGGATCAGTTATATTTGGCTGGCTCCTTTGTTTGAGTGGACTAGTACTGGGCTACTTTGAGATGGGGATTAGGTTCAGTTGGAAATTCAGATGAGATGCTCGCAGTCACCTCTGGTCATTAGAGTAGCTTTCCTAACCTGAAATAACACTGGGAATTTTTCTTACCAAGGTGGAAAGAGCCCACTCTGCCTTGAGTGTGACTCTGTGGGTATAAGAATCTACTTGTAGCTGTTGTTCTGTAGGTTATGAGCCTTCTGCTATATATTCTTTCTTCATGTTTCATACTCTTTTTAAAAATAGATTTTTTTTTTTTCTAAATAGAAATATTTGAAGGAACGCTGTGTCTTGTCACATCCTCTCATTTCCAACAGTTATGTGAAGATGAATGTGCTGTCATGCCTTTTGTACTTGGTACTGTATTTATTTGATTTGACCGCTTAGCGTGGCAACAGTGTTGATGATCTTTATCTGGTTATTAAAATAATTAAAACAAAGAAGAAATTAGGCTCACAAGTGAGGCATAGGCTCAAAAGTGAGGCAGTATCTTAAGAAGCCTTATTTTGTGTGATATATATCAGCCCTCTAGATACCACTAAAATAAGAAAAATATTTGTGTCTTGGGTTAAGCCTCTTTGTATTGGCCTGGCTGTCCTTGTTGGTGCCAGAATTTCATCAGTGAATCATCTTGGGCAACTCTCTGAAACAACTTGTGAAGCTTTGTTTGGAAGTTTGGATTGTGGGTCTCTAGCAAGGTTGCTCTTGTTCTGCCATTCTTTCTTTGACCTTCCATACCTCCTCCCAACTCCTAYGCCAAAAAGAAACACTGTATGGTTCCTGGGAAGATGCTTCTAGGTATGGTATGCATCTAGCTGTGTATTCCTTGTTGCAAAATCTTGAATTATTGAATCTCCTTGTAATAAATTCCATGAAGCTTCAGTGTGTATGCTTCATTTTCTTCAAACAATTTCAGTTGTACTTGAGGTAACTTTTAAATGTTATTTATTTATTTTCAGGAGGAAAAGGAGGATTGGTCTTGTGCAATTAATGTTAGTTGCAGAAGAAGGGTTTCTTTTTTTAATTAATTATTTGTAATTAAACTTCTGATCTTTTACATTTTTATAATTAAAGCAGAAGAAAACTTAGGCTTTTTAAAAGCACTTTGATCTGAATTAAGGTTCCAGTGCCAAAAAAAGAATTTAAATGCTGCATGGCTGTATAAATAAAGCTTGCTGAAAGAAAAAGTACTAGGAGAATAACAAAAAAATTTAATCAAATAAAATAGCATTTTTGTGTGTAGCAGCTTTCATTTTGTAGCACAAACAGTTCTTTATAGCTTCTTTGTAACACCAGTATACTTGAATGAATTTTCTATTTGTGTGAAAAGACATAGCTGTATGCTCTATTCTGTTTCACAGTACATTACTCATCTCTTGTATGTAAATCACTTGGCTTGTTAAAAATGGTAGTATTTCTCTTTAATAAACATCATGCTTCTGGACAGTTCTCAAGATGCACTTTTTTTAGAAGACGAAAGACTCAAGTATGGGGAAAGGCCACAAAGAAAATAGTTCCTCGCGTTGTTGGCCTCATGCAAAAAAAGCAAAGCCCAAGCTGGATCACTCCAGAGTACCGTCTACGCTGCCGTTTGCTGCCAGACACGTTCATGCTCTTCCTGGGCTTTGAAAGGCTTGCTGAAAGCAGCTCTGCACCAGAGCTGCGCAGCTTCAGCTAGCGTTACAGAGCGTTATGGTTGTGGTGATGTGGCTTGCAGAGTATCACTGGCAGGTGGAGCCTGAGATGAAAGCCTTCTCCACCCGAACGGACTTGGGGCTGTGTGTCTGGATGTGCCCAGAGCTACTGTGCGTCTCGTACTGCCTCCGTTTCTTCTCTCCCTGTTTCTGCTGGTAATGTGATTGCAAGCTCTCGGCAGCCAAAACTGCATCTTCAGGAGGTCTGTTGCATTGGTTGGTTCAGGGTGGCTCGAGCCTTGATAAGGGCATCTGGCTGTGGGCATCTGGCTATTTTAAAATGATGGCTTGGGCTTAAAGAAGGGAAATTTAATGGAAGTTGCTTTATATACTTTCCTCTTTCCATAGAATTGCTAGATGCCCAGATGCTGTTTAGCCAGAGCAGGTTGGCCATGGTTTCTCTTGAGTGTGATCTGCCGTAGCATTGTACTTGTTTTGAATAAAAAAAGTCTCACTAATTCTGTTTTAATTAATGCTGAATGAGTAGGCTTGCGTGCATTCAGAGCAGAACCCTGAATTACCCTGATTTATGATGGACTTAGGTACTTGGAGCTTCTTGCCTGGCTGATACAGGGTTGAAAGCAAAAGGAAGGATTGAATGTCCAGGGAGCAGGAAGCTAGTTGGTCCTCTGGAATTTAGAGCCTGCTTCTAGCCCTTGACAAAGAAAATAATGTAAGGATATTAATAAAAAAGTTGACATTTATAAGCAAACAAAACTGATTTACTGACGTACAGTAAACCTGTGAGAGATTTTGCAGGAAACTCTTCTCCTCTAGGGGACAGTCAGCTCTTTCTTTCATTTTTTTCCTAAATGTTCTAATTTCAGTCAATGTGTATAATCCTTCCCGAAAATAGTTAAAGGCCACTTTGTTTAGGGGCTGGGAGGATGTCTGGTGAGGTGAGGAAAGGATCCCACATCAAGAAAGACCTTAAGGAATATTGGCTTTCACCTGGTTGTGTGCTACGTACCTCATCTGCTACCTTGTAATACTAATAAGTATTAATATTTGGTATTTTAATATTTTGAAAAATGATAAAAACACTGACTGTATAGGAATACCTGTAGCGTTTTGTTCTTCTGACAAAGATATGTGCTCAACCTATTGTAATTCTGAGCTGTTGACTTGRTGTGTATGGAATTTAGCTAGCTTTGTAGGAAAAGAGAAGGTTTGCTGCTCTCTACGCAGCTCTAGATCTTGGTGCTCCTTGGGGATAGTGTTGGACAAGGAGTCTTGTCTAAGCAGGAAAATTGGATAGTACAGGTCTGCAGGTACCATGGTGATGAGTATGATATACATATCTTGAAAGGCTCTGATGCAGTAGCTTGAAGCAAGGTACCACCCTGTTATGCACAGTTTCCAGAAATCACATGCTGTGTGTGATATTTAAATCTACCAACTTGGCTCTGTGCTTGGCTTGTTCTGAACATCTTGCACTCTGAAATTTGTAGATTTTTGTTGAGGCTCCCTGTGTTGTAGCTTATTATAGGCAAGGAGTTTCAGTTTATGTTTGCACTATGCTAATTGTTGATGATGTGAAAAAGTGTATGAGCTTGTTTTACAGTGAAAAGGTTTAAAAGTCAGYTTCTTACTACTGAATCCTAACGTTATGGTACTGTTTTCTGAATAAGTAAAATGACTCTAAAGCATGAAAATAAAGAACTACGACACAGGTAAATGTAAGTAAGGAAAAGATCACAGGATTCCCAGAATAAGGAGTATTTTATTAATGCCTATGCCTTATTCTTTCTGTAAATATTTAAGGAAAAATCTAAATGATGTGGATGAGAATTTTCAGTAATGGGTGGGATTAAAATCAGTTTATTGAAATTTTATTTCCTTCTGGTCTAGAGTAATTTAAACCATTCTGCTTAAAAGTTTAAATTGCACTGGATCTTAATGTGGGCAGGGGTGTAGGGACATCTGTTCATTGTGTAGCACAGTGGGAGTGATGGCTGAATGTTTTTGCTTGAACATACATCTTAAGATAAGAAATTGTGGGGAAACATCTGTATGTAGAGTGTGAAAATGCACAACATTATACTTTATATGCTGCTGTACGTGGCTGAAAGGATACCAGTGAGTGGAGAGTATTTGTTTTCCATCCTCATTTTTCATGGACTGAAATCCTATGCAAAATGCGTGAGGTAGCAGAGCAGATAACTGCGATAATTCTTAGCATGAACCCAAAATCGTACCAGTTAGTCCTTCGTCAAGAGTAAGTGAGCACACTTGTAGAATAAGCTTCTCAAGGAGGACTGCTTATCATGCTGTATTTTGTATTGTAAAATACAAAAGAACCCTGTTTGTAACAGGATGGTTGCATTTAATATGCATATGTAATTGCACATACAATAACAGACATAACTTTTCATCTTATCTATACTTGCAGTGCTATCTTATGTCTGCACCAGCAATGCGGGTCATGGAGAGAGTGAAGGGATGGACCCTGCAATCAGTGAATCTTCCAACGGAGTGATTAAATTAGTATCAAATTATGCCCTCAGGAATTTCTAAGCTCATAAATATAGTAAGCAGTATGGTAATCAGAAAATGCAAGTTGTTTTTTGTATTCAGAGAATCTTTATTTCTTTAGTCATTGTTCTGAATTTCAGCAGGAACTCTTCTACAGTAGGAACTTCTATGGTTTTACTTTCTGCAGCAAAGGATCTCTGACTTTGCAATTTTTGGGTTTCCTTTTTTTTTTTTTCTGTTGAAGGTTAGAAGTTAGGTACTTGGGTCACCTTACACTATCCATGCTAAATAAAACTAAATGAGGAAGCAAGTGCAGAGATTATATTTCAGCTATTGCTTCAGGAACTGACTAAACCTTGATTTAATTGTGTTCAATTTAGATTGGTTGAATATTGCTGCTGTTGTAATTAAAGAAAGAAAACTGCAGCTAACTAATCTGTTTTTCTGTATGTCTCTTGTACCTGCCTAAAATTTGTTCTTTTTTGAAGTACAAAGGAACAAGTGAACTCTCCAGCTAAGCAAAGTCAGTGTTTGTGCCTAGATGGTTATGCATTAACTATTTCATGCTTATTGGAATGGAAAAAATGAGCAGATTGGAGAGGATGAATATCTTGCTTAGTAATATCCAAACAGGAGGAAAAATGTAACCTAATAATCTGCTTTAGCGATGATATGTTTATTGTGTCTTGACTTAGTTAAGGTCAAGATAAAACGAAATAATTTTGTAGGTCCTACATGCCAGTAAGAGATAAAATGGCAGCGTATGCCTTGGCTTCGCCGCTAAGACTTCAGTTTTACAAATGCTTGGACATGTGTTCAGCTTTTCAGATGTAAATAGTCCCATTAGATGTAATCTGGGTCCAACTGGAGTCAACGGTAAAACCTGTGGCAATTTAAATAAGGCTAGAATTTCATGAATGAGTTCAGTGAGACTACTTGTGTGCATAAAGTTAAACACATGGCTAAGTGTTTGCAGGATAGAGGGCCTGCAAGGATATGAAAATAAGACCCTTGCGACGCAGTTTGAAGTCTGACCTGTCTTGCTGTTGCATGATGGAGAGCCACAGTGAGGAAGTAGGTGAACCTTTTGGGCATAAACAAACACAGAGTATATAAAACATCATAAATAACTACAATTCATAAAACGCTTGGTTGGTCCTAAATAATGAAGCAGTGAAAATGTTTATGGGCTGTGCTTGTTCTTGTAATATATTTTTATTTTGTATTTTTTTGGCAMAAATGCATGTAAGGAATTAGTATCATTATTATGTTTTGTTATTCAGAAGAACTTAGTAGCAGGAGACGCTTTCTTTTGGAAGGGGGAGGTAAAGCAGAAGTTACAGACCAGCTCCCCTGCGCCCCCCCCCCCCCCCCCCCAGTCTCCTACTCTATCAAATCTTGCATGACTCCTATGATTATTATGTCAACTGTTGTAATCATCATGTATATTAACTACTTAATTTCATATTATGCTTAATAAAGAAACACTGTGGATATTATCATAACTGTGACAGTTCTCACGATCCGAGGCTCTCCCCTCCAGATGTTTCACCGGTTTGCAAATTTGATTTGGAGCTGCATGTGCAGCAAAACAACTGTCATATACACTAACAGATCTCTGTCTCTCTCTTTGTGCAGAACATCTTTGTAGAGCTTAGTTTCAYGTTTATTGGCGAGAAATATTATTTGAACGACTGTCCCCTTAATCCTGTGAGTTTTAGATAAGTGCAATTTTCCAGGTTTTTGAGGGAGTCCTAATTTACATTTCATAACACACACACACACAACCAAGCAATTAGCAAGAAGTCGCATGGCAGCCTGACAGTCCTTTGTGCCTATGGAAACAGTTACACAATAGTTCGTGTGCAAATAATGGTATCAGGTGCCCTTTGTGCGTGCTTACCCCTTTTTCCTGGAGCATACTAAAAAGCTGCAGCCTAATTCTCATTTAAACTCAACCTGCTCTATTGTAYGATGAACTTGCGTAAAGAGAGAAACATTGAGGTCTTAAGAAAATAATAGCTGCTATTCATTCTTTTAAATTACTTCATTTTGACATGGTGTTGAGGCTATTCTTTTCCTCTGTGCATGGCTTTAAATGCCAGTGATGGGAGGAACATGACCCCCTCCCCCCCCCCCCCCCCCCCCCCCCCCCCTCGTGAGGTTAGATTCAGGCTGCAAACTTTCCTTTTGTCTTTGCTCTCTCTCCTTACAGGTGGGTGCAACTTGTCTCTTCTCCAAGCTGGAGACTAATATTGCGTATGTGTTTGGAAAATGGAGGAGAACATACCAACTCCATTATCCTGCAGTCCAGTTGTTGCTGGGGAATAAAAGGGGAGTAGACAGGGAATACTTGGTGTAGTGGGCAAGTAAGAAAAGAAGTAAAGCAGCAAGGCAGTAGGAGGTTCAGCACTGGTACAAAGCTCTTCAGCTGTTGTGTGCACAGATGGCTGGGGCAAATACGTCCCCACTTCTCACTCAGTGTTCATAATTTTTAATGTTTAAGTTGTTTTTGTTTTGGTCTGATAAGATGCTGATGCAGTTCCCTTCACTTCAGTTCCATTATCCCACTGGGTAGGGAGTGGTACCTTAGGGTGCTTTCAGGAGCACTTGAGAAGAGATTTTCTGCCCCAAGGAGCTTCGGACTGAAAGGTATGAGAAAAGCAATGTATGGAAAAGAAGCAGCCTATGCATAATGGTCCGGTGTGTTAGAGACTGTGTTGTGTTTGCAGGTACAAGAGCCATCTAAACATTATAGTGACAGTGAGGGAAGGTCTGGAGAAAGGAGAAGGCAAGGCAGAAGACATAACAGAGAAGGGTGAAATGAGAGATAGCCCTTGGTGGCTCGTAGGTGCGTGGGATGCAGAAGATCCAAAGCCAGTACACAAACTGGGGGAAAAATTGCTCTCAGCATGTGAATGCTGCTACTGCATTTGCTGAAAGAGACGTTAGCCCTAGACTTCGGCAGTCTCAACTGTTTCTGTTGTAGCGAGCCAGGCTGGGTCAAACTGCTTAAGCCAAGGATGCGTGCCTCACTGAAACAAACCTGAGATCAATCACACCATCAGCAGGGCCAAGGGGTCTCAAAGGGGTAACCGCTAGTAGTGTAAGTGGGGATAAGCAATCGGTGCTGATAATCTGGTCAGAGGGTACCAGGGAAGCCTGTCCAGAGAGGTCTCTGTGGGTTTCACTCCTGCCTTTCACGAGTTTTCAGCTTGCTCTTCTAACCTGTTCTCTCTCCATCTCCCTGGGTGGTTTTCTCCCCTCATGTTTCCTACAATGGAAAGCTAATAAGACATATACAGAAAACAGACGCTGGAACCAAAGTAGGAAAAATGAGCAATGGCTTAGTTAATAGACTTAGGCCCATTCAAGGAGAAAGATGCAATGTGGACTAAAAAAGAGATAAATTGTTCGGGAAGGGAAAATGGATAAAACAATGTGGCTGAAGACAGAGGCTTAGCTGTTGCTGTGCAAAAACTAGATTGCTGCAGAAGCTACAGTTTTGTGGCTGCCTTGTTTGGCTATTCCTCACATTAAGTCCTAGTTTGGGACAGACGGCGATGATGTGAAGTTCTGCTGCTTTCAGCTGGTCCTTGCCAAGGCTGTTGTGTGGCTAATGAAGCGCTAGATTTTAACCTAGTCTTGGCAATAGCGGTTCGGATGGAAGGCCAAGCTGAACTATCAGCAGAGACAATACTATTTTTAGGGCTATGTATATGAAGAAATAGTTGATGATATAAAGCTATAGCAACTCTTGGAAAGTGGCACTGTGCCTTGTGCTTTGAATACTTTACTCTTCTTCAGAGTTTTCAAATCCCTCCCAACATGAGAATTGACTGTGAATTTCAAACATAGCATTGCACAGCATGTGGCATTCATTTATTATCCCATTATTAGATTAAATGTTATGAATTAAACAAGTATTCTTTTCCCTGTGTTTGCTTAGGTTATTGTTATAAAAGACAAACATACATCTTTAATACCAGGTAAATAGGCTTTTCTCTTACTTTTTGGACTTCATTTTCTTTCCTACCGTGTCTACCTCAAAGGACAAAGGAAAACTTAATTTTTACATTAAAGAAGAAACKATTTGTAAAGACACATTACACTCCCAGGCCTCCAAGGCTTGTGGTCTGAAACTGGAAACGTAGCCACAACTAATGTATTCTGAGACCAGCTCAATGTGGAGTTTTACTGAAATGTTTGGTGGATGCTCTCAAGAACGTTGAATGAAGCTTTAAAAATTTCCTGCATTTCCCTACATACTGCCTGACTTTTGATGCTGGCACGAGCTTGGTGGAAATGCACGATCTAATTAGACTGCTATCAATTTATCATCAAAAACAGAATAGCAGTAGTTCCCCTCACCCCTACTTGCTGACCTCCCTCTCTGATTCTAAAACAGGAAGAAAATACTGAGATTCTCATGTTAGTATCTTCTTTTTTTTTTTTTTAAGATACCTTTTTCTTAGATGGGAGGAATGCTTTAGAAGTGCTAATGGCCATGGCCTGTGTTTGCCTTTAGCTGATATGGCATTTCTTATACTACGTCTGTATTCTGTGCATGGTGAGATCTGGGCTTTGTGCATAATGGCAGAACTGGTCTGCAGACGGCGTGGGAGCAGCCTGCTTGCACAGATGAGCCAGTAACAGCTATGGAGAAGGTTGCCTCGYGCCTTGGCAGTACTGCTCTCACTGCAGTTATTGGTCAAGGTGGTATTACGAAGCATATTCAAGTGGTAGGCATATAATGGCAATATTCAGAAGGTGGTAAGAAGAACTCTTATATGTGGAAGTAAAAAATGTATTGTGGGTTTTCAGGAATGCTAATGCTTTTCATAGCATGATTTAGTCACTTGCTTTGGTGTATAGTTAACTATCTTAAGTCCATGTGGCAATAATATTCTGTTTTCAAGGGATTTAACTGGAGTTTTGGAGACCCTGCAGATATGAGGGACAACTGCAATCTCTGTCCAACCTAATAGAGGACTAAAAGCAGGAAATCATCCAGGGTAAGGGCTGACATATGGGCAATGCATACTCTTGAGTTCCTCTGAGATCTAAATATACTTACAGAGTCTGAACTGAAACAGCATTGTATTTTTGCCTCAATGTTGATCTGAGTTACTTGGATTTAGATATTTCTGGCATATGCTGGAGTTGTGGCTCTGTCTTCATGGCAGACGTAGCCAGAAAGCTGAGATGGAGACCAGTACCAGACTTAGTAAATGGTTTATCTGCAATATGGGTGGTTCAAAAATATAAATGATATCCTTTCTAATTTATTATCATAACATGAGTTTTGAAGCAGTCAGATCTTTCTAGAGTTGGGTCCTCACTGTCTGAGAGACTATACAAGTATAAACTGCYCCGGTCCTAAAGTGCTTGTCATTCAGTCCCTTATTCTGGAACAAAAAACCCCACCCAAAACCAACATACTTCATATCTACCCCTGCCCATTTTATATTTTACTTAGTAGGATTGCTTATATAGACCTAAACATTGGTATGGCTGTCTTATTTTTTTAAGGACATAAAAATCTTAGAGTTTTTGCTCATGTTTTATTTCTGATTACTTCATGCTGTGGGTATTGATGAGGTAATGGAAATCTGTATCTGGAACGCTGGTGTGGGGAAAACAAATTACGTGTAATGTTTCTCATCAACCATAATTAAAGGAATGACTATTACAATCAAAATTGATTGCAGTTAATAAAGGATTGCTTTCTTTTTTTTGTAATGTATCCGAATCACACTCTCATAATTTTCCCTTTGTGTTTCAGAAAGCTGCTGGAAAATTTTATTTTGCTTCTTCAATGTACCTATCTCTAGGAAAAAAYGGTATTCAGTACTTTCTGAAGGTAGTTATGTTTCTTAAATCACTGAACCGAGACGCAATGGTTAATGTTAATAAATATTTACTTTGTTTTTAAGCTTGGAGTGATCAGCAGTGCCACAAGCTAATCTGTGGATTTGCTCGAGGTGGTGTTGTGAGTCTTCAGAGTGATATATTTGAAGTTGTGCTCATCTGTTGATTTACTGAATAAAATTTGCACCTTTAACAAAGACCTGCCTATAGCCTTAGCTTGGTAGATAATTTTATGCATATTTTTAAGTGGTATTTTACAAAGTCTTTTCCTTTTTAATTGCTTTAACAGTACTTTCTTTTGTGTCTTTTTTTTTTTTTTTTTTTTTCCTTCCAGTTCTAATCATGTAGTATTAGGAAAACTGTTGTTTTCAATATCAAACAAAACCTAAACCATACCAGAAAAAAATGTTGGGAACAAAAGCAGTTTCGTATCATCATAGACCATAAACTGTGAAAGCGATGCAAGCTCAACTAATCTTCTTGCATGTCAATATTAAATTTGTTTTCTCTCCTGTTTTTTTGTTGTTTGCTTTGTCTGTATCTGCTTGTTCTTTCCTACCTCACCCTTAGATCGCACCTCCTGTGGGCTGAGGACAGACCTGCCTGGAGCTTGTACAGTGTCTTGCAGAAAGGTGTCTTCACTGATGGGTTGGGTCCTTTACATGTGGTTACTCCGTTCTCTGAATCTGATCTTTGTTTTGTTGTATCTTATAATTCATGTAACCTGCTGCTTCTTGCTTCTCTAAGTCTCTGGTAAGGATGAGTGTGAGGATTTTACGTTGGTGAATACCAGTAGCRGTGCCTCTTCTATGTCACATGAAGTTCTTGAACACTAAGAGAGCATAAAATAGAAAAATAATAGGAAACAGTGGTGCTTATGTAGAATACTCATGAATTTTGCTCATGAGCTGCAGTACACCCTCCAGGACACCTTTGCTAGCAGGGCAAATCTGTGAGAGACTCTTCCCCTTCTCAGGGGTCGGGGCCACCTTTAGATCTGGAGCATCGTCATGGCAGTCCCGAGGATACGCAGTTTCCCAAGAGCGGTTGCTGCAGGATGGGCACGACGGCCTCGCTGAAGGCCCCTGGCTTTTCCTCCCCTGCCTGCTTTGCTCAGATAATCCTTCAGCAGCTGTTGGAGTTCCCCTTTGATTCCTCTGGCTTCAGCAAAGCTGCAGGGGCACTAGAAACCTGGCCCTGACCCCTGCTGAGCTGATAGAGATAAGAGCAACTTCATCCCTGATGAAACCTGTGTGCCATTGCCCTATTTCAGCTAAGTGAATGCTAGGGATTTGTTTGCCAACGATAAGCGATATGTGCTCCTCCCCGTCGCTGGTCCCAGTGATGCCAGCTGCGTGTCCCCGGTGCCCCCATGGGTGGGGTGTGCATTAGTGATGCTCTGCCAGCAGTTCCATGTGACTGCATTCCTGTTGGGGAGAGCTGGAAGGAGAAAGCGGGTGTTTGTAGATCAGGTTATGCTCAAATTTGATTGGAACCTGCTGTCTGTGTTGTTGTGATCTACTGCAATAAGTGTTGTCAGTGGATGTTTGTGGGGCAGCTGGGGGCTAGTCAGCAACGAGATCAAAAATACAGAGCTGCCAAGTTGGTCCTGTGTTATATGGGGCTGTTTGCCAGGCTCAGTGGAACAAACATCCTTTATTTTAGATGATGTCTTGCGGTCCCTGAAGTAAACATGTCTCTTAAAAGTTTTCCTCTTATTTTTAGTTTCAGTATGGGTTTGTGAACTATCTATGCTTAGGAGGAGTGCTTTGCAGTTGATTCAGTTCTTTTCCTGCAAAGCACCCCGAATGAACTGGTTTGGAAATGGCTTAATGTATAATCTGCAGCGTGAGGAGGCTGGCAGTGAGAAGGGTAGGGGTCATTTCAGGTGATTAAATCATTCCCTAAATACTGATACACAGTTTGCACATACACCGCTCGGATTAACTGCCTCCACTTTTTAACAGGTGACCAGGTGTGTTTGTAATAATTTGTTTTCCTACAAACAAAAAATTGATGTTCTAATTCTAAATTCATCTGGATTAATGTTTATTATCACAGTCTACTACTACAATCAGTGTTTAAAAAGCAGAGTGAAACAGAGCCCTTTGTGATTGTTTGCTCCTTTGTGTGCCTCATGGCTTCCTAATAAAAAAACCCTTAATGTGTCTGKTTTTTTCCCTTCTTTTAAAGCAGTCAGAAATGTGGATTTATGTACTGGAGAGGGGAGTCTGTCTTTTATCCCCTTCCTTTTTCATCTCCAAAAAGTGGTAGAAAAGAAGGAAATACAAATGCAGTGTTTGAATTCATTTTCCCCTGTTTTTGAAAAGGGCTTTTCTCACCTAATGACTGTAGTTTGTGCTTTGAAAAATGATGTTGTGTGCGTAACTTCTAGTGTGCCACACAGTGACTGTGGGAGCGCGGGAAGGGGATTAAAATCAAATCCTCCTTTGACCATTCTTTACGCACCGTAGTCAAGCTTTACTCTGCTGTGCCAGTGGTTCTCTGCAGGTCTTCCAGATTTACAGCCCCTAATCCAGTGCAACTTTCAGGAGTTCCAGTTGTGGTATTCTTAAAAAAAAAAAAAAAAAGTCTTGCCCAAATGTTAAACTTGTATATTCCTGTATGTTCCTCCTGTTTGAGGAGATAATGTACAGTGGGGAAAAAGGTCTTTTTAGCCTCAGTAAAAAGCAGTTTCTCAAAAGCTTTACTTTCTGGTTCCAGTCTGATATTCCATAGTTTTTGGTGTTTGGTTGTAGGGTTTTTTTTGTTATTGTTTGTGTTTGTTTTATTTTGTTTTCCTGATGTGGGTTTTGAGTTTATCCAGATTTTTAAATTGTGTTGCATTGTGTTTTTCTACCTTCCTCAGATTTTTCTCCTTTACCGTGGAAAAACTAACTGGTAATTCTACAACAGTTTTGAAAATGACCCTGGAACAAATGACACAAATGATACAAAAGTGCTGTTGGTCAGGCAGCTTTGCCTGAGTCTTTGCATTGATGCCGCTGGGCACTGCTGGTTATAATGGAGGCAAATCTACTGGCAAATGCTTCAAGGGCAATATATATATATATTTTGTTTTCCTTTTCTCCAGGTATTTTCTAGTTTTGATATTTACTCAGATTCTACTCAGATACTTCTTCTTTGTAGTGGTTTTAATTTTGGATTGCTGAGCGGTATTACTGACAATGTAAAGATCTGCTTAGTTTTTAAAGTATTGTTGTTAATAGTTGACTAGATATTTGCAAGATCAGCCTGTTGCAGAGTGCCTCAGTTTRTTTATTTATTTATTTGTTTCTTTTGCCCACCAAGACAACAGGTTAAGCACACTGTCAGCTTTAAACCAGTGCCAGTCGAATGCACAGATGGAGAAAACCTATTGTGTGCCTGTGCTTCAGGGTGGGTGTTCCCCAGTACAGATGTGCGTAAGCAGGAGTCACATTTGCACTTGCTTAGTTTGAGCTTTGTTTCAAATTCTGCTTCTGTTTAAGGACCTTCTCTCTAACTCTGCAGTGTTTCTCTCCTAATTAGGTGTGTAGAAGAACCAGGAGGTGAACTACTAGTTTGAGTAATGTTGTACTTTTAACTGAGTGATGTTGTAAACTCTTAAATTGTGTATGATCTGTTTGGTCTTTCAAATTCCTTCTAGAAGAGATATTCAGGAGATGTATCTTAACTAGACTCTATTGGAAAAGGTTACAGTCTGGAGAGGATTGTCCACTCTGTACTTTCCATTCTCTGTCTCTTTCCATTAAAAGTTTCCTTTGTTGCCAAGGAAATAAGGCAATGATTATGTTATAGGGCTGACAGTTTTGCTAACGATTCATATTCCCAGAACAAGGCTAACCTTGTTAAACTGTTGAGGATGATGTAAAATTCAAGGATGCTTATTAAAGTTTTTGATGGGGCTAAAATCTAAATTTACCCCCCCAAATCCCTTTCTCAAGGGTAGAGGAAAGGACCCCCTGTTTTATGGATTGTGGTAGTTGTAGCAAGTAATTAGGCGCTCTCTCCCCCACTGGTGATGTAAAGAGCTCCACAGACTCTCTAAGCTGGGCTGCCTTTACTGAGGATTAAGTGTGTTGGGGTTCTCCCTGCTGCATTTCGTGCTGCTACATTTTACTGCTCCTTCGGTGCTGTAGGTCTTCGCTGGGAGGAGGAGGAGCTGTTACCTGTGCCCCATTCATAACCATCTTGTTCCTACTTTATCTCTTCATAGTGGGAGGTGTTATTTCCATCCCTCTCTTTTTTCCTTTGGTCTATGTACTTAGGAAATAAGATACAGAGACTATGGTTGCTCTCTCTGTTGCAGTTACTGATGCTTGTTTAAGGGCTTTGGACTTATACTGCGCGCACTGGGAAGGAGGAGGAAGCAAACCGGTATCTGCGCTCATGGTAAAATGATGTTAACTCAAATATTGGTCACTTTTCCTCCCTCTTCTACTTCAGAACATCAGTGTAAGACTCAAGAGTGAGCAATCTCCAGTGAGGCCATGGTGCTGCATCTTCATCCTCTTCCCCCAGCTGTTTCTGAGAAAGAGAGAGGAAGTGATATTTTTCCTTGCTTTTGAAGTTGGCAAACTGGGTGATGGCCGTTTTACTGAATAAAGAGGAAACCCAAGTGGAGGCAGTCTGAATTCTAGTTTTTTCCTGCTATGCTTGTTCTTGTACGTGTTTGGGCAGGTGGTCCTCGGTGGTATCAAATACCAGGAGCCTTTGAGATTAATGGAAAACATTCAAATGTATTTAACTGTCTCAACAGAGCATGTTACCTGTGGTTGTGCGAGGCAAGAGAGAACTTTTCTTTCATTATGAACAATGCCAAGCTGCACCACAACGCTGCTTTTGAAGCTATCAGCAACTGCACTGTCTTGCTGTGTAGCCTATTTCTAATTTAAAAACTGGAGCCTGCATGATATACTAGTAGTATGAGCAAATTTAGTTTGCCTAACTTTGTCGTCTTAAAATATTTAGGTCTAGTCGAAGGTAGTATGGGCGTGATAATGTTGCTCGAAGGGAACAAAGGTGGGCAGCTCCTCCAGGCTCAGTGAATTTCCTTACAAGAGAGACTTCTCCCCTTCTCTGTCTCCATTCATAATGGTTAAGTATTTTAAATCAAATGTCTAAAACGTTTACTTCTCCTACATGTATGATAGGATTCTCTCCTTTAACTTGAGCATAGTTGTTATTATTAACCTTTGGAAATAATCATCTTGTGGTAAGTAGTGTATACTGACTTCTTGGTTTAGATGACCAAGATATCAAACATGACCAAATAGCATGGCTAAAGTATGCAAAATGTATCATAGTAACCTTTGTTTTTAAAAAAAAAAAATAAATCTTCCTTTGCCTGTAATACTTCATGAGAAAACTATCATGTGGAAAGATAAGGTAGAGAGACTAGGATTATTGCTGATCTACTGTATATATAAATACCATTTTTTTTAACCAGGATTACTAGAAAAAATATCATTACAAAATCAGTGCCATATCTTTTATCCTCCTTCCCTTCCCCTGTTTTTCATGTTTAAAAAAAACAACCAAAAAAAAAAAMCCACCAAAAAAACCCCAGTGCTATTAGCTCTGAGCTAGAGTTTCAGCTGATGTGAGTTAATATATAGCTAGTAAACAGAATTAGGCTGACTCACAGCAAAGAAAGATGTTCCTTATTTCAGCTTTCAGATGCAGGAAGAAGGCAGACTGAGTTTTAAAAACAGCTACAATTACAACAAATTAGAGAAATCAAAATATTCTGTAGAAACAGAGAATTCACGAGGTTCTCTTGTCCGAGGCATGCAGGAAGAGAGAGACATCATACAAGTGATGTGGTTAAATTAGGTCATGGCATGAGCTTCGGTGGGGATTGCTAGTAAATAATTTGCACAGTGGAGGAGAGCTTCCTTCCTTAATTGTTTCCACCTGGTAGCAGGCTATTGTCAGACCGGGGACCTCTCTGCCCCTTYGAGCAGCACTTTGAATGAGAAATATACAGCACATTGCGAGTAAGTAGTGTTTGGATAATAGCTAATTCTGTCTGGCTTCGTTTTACAAAGCTGTTTGGAAATGTGATAGAGCAGCATTCTCCGTTAGGAATGCATGCTTTCCTACTGCAGTCTTACTTGGGAAGCTGTTTTCCTGGGTTTTTGTTTTTGTGTCACTGCTTCTGCTACTGCAGGAACCATGGCACAGTTTAGAAGATTAGTATAAAAATGTAAAGGGTTACATCAACCCTTTTAAAGCACTGTGACTTCTTTATTTTAGAAAAATGCACCCAAAAGTTGTTTAGGAGTGCGCTGCCTTAATAGAAGACAAATGAAGTAGAGAGTCCTTTCTTATAATTTAGCTACTACGAAGAAGGTGAACACATTGCTTTTGTGCATTTGCCTTGCCTAACACAAAAAAAGAGGGAGGAGAGGGCATGCATGTGAAGTGATATCACTACCCTATCCTGAAAAAAATCATAATGAATTCTAATGCTAGCACTCACTCTTTGGAAATCGGCTTGTCTCATCTAATGCAGCTGTGGAATTGCTCAGAAATTCAGTCCAGTGTTAGTAGCTGACGGCTAGAATATGAAAGTCCCTCCTTTCGTAATCTGTGCCTTTTTAAAAGTGTACTTGATTTCTGCCTTCGAAGTCTGGAGGACTTGGAAGAAGTGAAATGGGATAAGCTTTCATCAGGAATCGACTGAAATGTGGTGTTTTGAGGCAAGTATATAGTACATAGGATTAGTGCAGACTGCAGTTTTACACCTATTGTAGTTTCACAGTCTCATTTAATTTCTCTGAAGTGATGGTACTGTAGCCTAATTAATAGTTTCTTATATCTGTTGATGGGCTCGGGAATCAAAAATTCAAAATTAAATTACAGTGATTAAAAATGTACCAGCAAYGAGATTTTCAGCTCCGTAGACGTATTAATAAATGCAGTCACAAGGGTTACTTGACAGACTGTTGCTTGTGTTGGATAGATAGCTTTGTCGCGACTGAACACGCGCATTTGCTTGTATGCCTACCATCTCTGACATGAAGCAGGAGGCAGAAGAATGCGTACTGCTGGGGAAGCATCATCTGCCCAGGCTCCCCTGGCTTCCAGGAGCTGCTTGGTGTTAGTTGTGGAATATTAAGCAGGGGCGAATCTGCCTCAGTATGTTGGAATGAGATTGCATATTTCATTAAAGCCTAATTTGTTTTTCATGGGGAAATACCAGAGGCTTTGGCAATTATCATACTTGTAAGATTGGGAGAAAGATGCTTGGATGAAATCTAGCAAACAAGACTGTCAGTGCTCATTTAGTAACTCCTTTGTGAATCATTTTGAACTGAATTTGCATGATTGTAGTGGACCCAGAAAACCTTTTGCAACAATTATCCAGTGATACCACTGTATACTCAGCTGGAGATAATGGGTAGGCTTCTTCCAAACCTTTTTTCACACTGTTTCTGGCCTCTTCAGGCCCTTCCTCGGCCTCCCCGGGGGTATTCTGAGACAACATGGGGGTGCCCCACAGAAGATACGTGAAGGATTGGTGAGTAGGAAGGAGGAGGGATGCTGGCCTTTTGAYATAAGGATTTGACTGGGCATTTTTTTAAATCAGCACGGTTTAAAGACCAAAATCTTGTGAGGTGCATAAATCCCTTGTATTGAAACCTGGATTGAAAATGCTCCATACATCTCAGATTCATGATTTAATCTAGGAATTGAATTGAGCCTGTGTAACTTGCATGCTAAATTTTGAAATGCTTGCCAGATTAGAAAAAARGAAATTTTTTGATTTCCTTTAAGAGTAAGTAGTGCCAGCTAAACTCTGAAGTTGCAGCAATTTTCTCTTTATTTCAAGTAGTGGAGTAGGAAGCTGAGTCTTGAGCTATAATGAAAAAGGAATTTGTGCCTCACAGTTAATATTGTTGGGCAAGTTATGGATTTGTAAATGACGGAGTTCAAGACTGACAGAAAAAAAATACCTTAAATCTGAAATAGCAGTACAGGCTTTTTTGGTGGGGGGGAAAGTAAGGGAAAAAGTGTGTGGGGAGCTSTGTGGGACAATGTAATTTCTGTTTCCAGCTTATGGAAGTGGTTAGCAGCTGCTTATTGCCCCTAACAGTTTGTTTTTAATTGACAAGGTTCCCATCTTGAGAGTTTTTAATTGTATGCTTGTATCTCATTGGGCTTGGCTTTCTCTGTACAGTGTAAGAAGCCTGGCATATCTCTTCCACCACGGCGGCAGAAATCAAATTGCATCAGAACAATCAGACATTGTGAAGTGAGCTGTTATTGAAGTCTCTTTGCCTGAGACACAGCTGTTTCTCAAGCATATGTTATCACAACAGCTACAAGCCTCAGTAATGCTGCATGGGAAAGAAAGAATTATCACTGAATTGCTATTCAAAAGAGGAATAAAATCTAAGTGAACACCCATCTTCAAAGAAGCTGAAGTACAGCTTGAGTTGCACTTACTGCCTTTTGGGTGTGTTCATTTTTTTCATTCTGCAACATAGATTGCCTGAGGAAAAAAGTATTACGTACGCAAAGACCACTTTCAAAGATGGTGTTACTCGACTAGACAGTCTGTTCTGTGCAGATGCAATTCCAGTATGCCTTTGTGCGTGTTTGTGCATGTATAAAACTGACTTCAGAAGTTTAATGCAGTTCTTAGTCCACAGTTGCTATTGTAATCACTTGATTTGATACTTGGTACCAAGGCTGGAAGTAGCTTTGTCAGCGTGCTTGTAATGTTAACTAAAACACTCCCAGCGACCTTTTTTTGAACAATTCAGAGATAATTTAATAATTTTTAAAGATATCATCACTGCTATTTAAAAGATGTGTTGGCTAAGCTAAAAGATAAGGGGAACATTAAAAATGCTTTGGAAACATACAGTTGAGCACTAAAACATTTCGTTTTAAACAGTGATAACACTTCACCTGCAGTACATCAGTTTCCTGAATTTCAATAGCCTTTGGTTTGATCCCTCCATGAGCAACTGGGCCCCGCCAGCAGCAGAACAATCTTTTCAAATGCATTGCCATGCTGTGCATGCATTTCTGTATTGTGATACTATTGCCTCCAGTAATTCTTCTAAACCCGTACTTCCACATATAATATTCTTGGTTAGTAATTTAACCAATCTCCTCTATAAATGTGATCTTTTTGTTTCCACTTCATTGCTGTTGTGTGTAGCTGTGCAATTGCATGGCCTACTTAATTTTATGGTTTATGGACAATCTCTCTTCAAAGGATTTGGGAATCCCTCTACCAATTAGATAACATCTATTTTGCCATTACTCTCATATAATTGTGTATGATAACATAAAACTGAGACTCCTAAAGCAATTTGATTATTCATTCAGATAAGAAGTCTTACCATAAATGCTTGTTGACAGTGGAATGGAAACAGAGTGGTTTTAGCAGCTGAGGTGGATGTACAACTGCTCCAGCATTCTCTGAGAGTGCTACAAAATGGTTTCCTATAATGGAATTCCTATAGGGTACTGTATGGCCATATGGTCTTTGCTGTCCTGCCCCCCCCCCCCCAAAAAAAAAAAAAAAAAGATGTCTTGGAAAGATGGTGGCCTTGTATCTCCTAGGTACAAGCATTGTTATCATCTCCTGGAGAGCAAAGATGTAATGAGGGAATAGGCAAAGTTCTTTAAGTGTTCGTGTTCTGTAGCGAAGGAAAAGAAAGGTTGCAGTGTATAGCATGAGGGGTGCACTTCACCTTAATGATGCTCGTGTTGTTACAGAGTAAGACAAAGATGCCSTTTTTGATGTAAGTATCTTTCTCTTGAACCTTTAAGTTTCACAGTTGGTGGGAAGGGGAGGAAGCTGCAGGTGGCTGCTTAATTAATTAGCAGAGGATGTAACTGTGACTTGTATCCTTGATTTATCGTTGAGCACTAATAGTGAGTGACAACCTGAAGAATGCTCTTACAAACATGGCCTGTCTCAAACTTCATGGCTGGGCTTCAGCTTGTCTTTAGCATCTGTGTTACGTGTGCTGGGTGGATGCCCAGGTTGTCAGAAATGTTGGTGACTCTGCTCTCTGCATCTTCATCATCAGCATCAGGAAACCGAACTAGAGATCAATAAGCCAGCCCAGCTTTTTGGCTTCTCCTCCTGCCTTGCCTTTGCTTTTGGTGACTGCGGGCATCCTTGATTACAGCTGCAATCTGTGCTCTCTGCTGTCACAAGAGGTGTGCTTGGGCAGCAGGGAAGGTAGCAGCCCGAGTCCTACTTGCTGCCTGCTGGAGGTGAGGTGGGACAGAAGAGAATCAATGACGAAATCAAGGTGAAAAGCACTTTTTAAAATAAACCGAGTAGATAAAACTCCCAAAAGAATTAAACTATTTGCAGGACATGATGAAAGTTTCAACATTTGCATAATTACATTAACGTGTAAATCAAACGCATTTTTTGCCTCACGGTGAGAGAGGCTGGTTTTAAATATTCTATGAAATTTTTGTTTAATATTTGATAGTGAAAGAAGTTTTTTAGAGCATGTAATTGAGTTGGATTCATGGATAAACAAGTTTAAAAGTGATTTTCATCTATGTTTCTTGTTCCACATAAATCCCCAATTTTCTGTGCTCTCTTGAGTACTCTTAGCACTTTAGAGGTAAAACCTTTATTTTACCTGACATCAGAACCGCTTTCTCAGTGAAAGCRGTTTCTAGTATTAAAGAATCATTCCTTCTTCAGTAAGAATATTGCTTAATTGAAAATCCTGTCTGTAAATACGAATTCATACCTCCAGGTAACCTCCAGGTATGCTTCTAATCTTACTGTCAGTATTGAAGAGTGCTTAAAGACCAAAGACAAAGAGAGCATTTCTGGAAGGATCATGTTCCCAGCTTAGATTAAATTATCTTCAGGGAACTATATCACTTAAGACTCCTTGATACACAATAGTAGCATTTTCTTCCAATTTTGTTTTGTTTTGCAAGACTGTTAATTGATGTATTCATGCTTTGTGAAATGCTAGGCATAGATCTGCTGCTTATTATGTTTTTATAGGCTTCTGCTATTTTGACAGTATTGTCGCCACCAGTAATGTAAGATTGATTTGAAATCGCATCTGTACTATGCCAGTGGGTAGTGCATCCAATTTGAACCTGAGGAGCTAATCCATTTTTGTCCTGAACTCGGGGAAAATACAGCCTTTTCTGAAAGAAGACCTGATCTACTAGAATGTTAATTATCTTTAAAATAATCTTGCAGAGCTGCATGAAGACAGCTTAATAATTATGCAGATTTAATCAGAAAAAAAAATGTGTTAACCTCCTTGATACAGGAAGCCTTGCATAGTTCTTGAGCAAAGAGATGTATATCACACTGTCCATCAAGCTAGGCTTCCGTGCATTGTTCTGAGCTGCAAGCACAGGGATCAGCTTTGGAAATGGATAGTTTCACAATTGCTTCAAAGGTAGCTTGCAAATGAAGTGGTAAGTTTCAGTTAAGGAAGGTACATCAAACGCTTATGTGCTTAAAGGAATCTTGGAATTGCTAAAACTCTGATGTTTGGGGATAAGTCCTTAAAAGGGATTAAAAAGTTAACCCTTATCAGCATTTTGCATTGATAGACAAGCCAAATCCTTGCCAGTATATAACATTGCCACTGTTCAATGGGGAAGTGTCGGAAAGTGCCTTGCTAGGAATTAGTTGGTATCGTGTAGTGTCTCAGTCATCCTTTGGAAATTGTGCATGCTAAGTACAATAATGTTCTTGGTGAGGAGAAATAACATGCTTCAGGAAATAACTGAAGAAAAGTGTATAGTATACTATATACAAATTGTAGGGGGAGGCAAATTCTTGGCAAGAAATTTAGGAATGTTTCCATTTAAGACTGTAAAGGTCCAAACAGTTTGTTTCTTTCTCCCCCCCCTCCCCCCCCCCGAGGGAAAAGAAACACTTGCTTCTCAAAAACTGTTAAACATTTTGTCCCATTTTGTAAAGTAATGACTGGTGCTTTTGACTGTCAACTGGTGAATGTAATATCTCGCCTCTCATGGGTACTGTGTATTCTACATGTTAGTCACAGTTAGAAGTTCCTGTCAAGGAAGCCAGCAAATGAGGAGATAAGGCTGTGCTTAAAAATGTACAAAAATGATTGCAGACTCATTTGTCTGACTACTCTGGTACACRCTGCATTAAAGTACATAATGAATAACTGCATCATGGTTCATGTAGGGTTTAACATTCTTATGTTAGGCTTTTATCAAAGGCATTAAAAGAATGAATAGCTATCGTATGTATAAATCATATGGATAAGCAGAACATAAAGCAGAAGTGAAGTATGCTGCACCCCTTAGTGGCTAATCTGCAAAGGATAACAGCATACTTCCCCTGGAGCATTATATAGCTACCCCTTCAGTTAGCATAGGTCCCGTTCTGAATCTTAAAGCTTCAAATCCTATTTATTTATTTATAACATTTATTGTCCAAATTTGGAATTATATGAGAATAATGTGGAGTTCTCTCTGTTAATGGCCAGTGCATAAAAATAGGAAGAGTAGAGTACAGTGCTGTCTCCATATTGATTTTTTTTTTTGTTTGTTTTGGGGTTTTTTTTGTTTTTCCCCCCTCCTTTTTTTTTGTCTAATTTTGTACTGTGTAAGAAAAGATCTGATTAACTTGTCTGGTGTTCCAACTTGTCTTGGAACACAGCCAATTAAGATGCTTCTCTGGTAGAGTTTGGAAATAAGCGAAAGCACATTAAAGGTAGGATGGATGGTTAACTGGTTTTCCAAGACACGCTGAGAACAATGAAGAGAAGTAGCTACAGTAATGTATTTTCATCTCCTTTGCTTTGGATTAGGGGTCTATGACCTTTATTTTTGATTGGTGACCTTTCAGCTGCACTTCATGTTTTGGTCATCAAGTTTAATCAAGGTCTAGATTTTGGTCTTGATTTCTATGTTACTGTACTGCTGTACTGATCCACTCCTTAAATCCCTTGAAAGAATAAAGTTAACTACAAGGACAGAGTGATTTATTTGTTAATGCTATTCCTTACCATTGCTAGGTAGTCCCTACCATTATGTATGAGTGCCAAAACCAGCTTGTATTTGCGAAGTCTGCAAGAGAATCTGCAAATCGGTTCTGAGAAGCAGGTATCTTCCGCTAGCCGTTAYACTGAATGTGTCTTCAGGAGAAGCACCCAAACATCAATCTGCTTGGAAGGGGACTGGCTGTTTGATTCTGAGGTTTTCTTCACTTTGGAATTTACTTAGTTTCTTTTTCCCTTTGATGTGAAGTAGTCCAAACTAGGATTAGCTCTGAAGCAGGCTGCAAAGTCCTTCTGTTTTCCCAGGCTTTTGGAAGAGATGGTTATGTTGACTTTACTCTCCTTAACCTCTGTTCTTATCCATGGTCAGTGTATTCTGTGGGTTTCCGGCAAGCAGCGCACCTTATGGAAGACAATTTATTTAGCCAGTAACCTTTTTCATGAAACGCTGAGCCTATGGCTATGTATGAATATATATCCCCATACTTTATCCTACCTGGGGCAATGTCTGTCTGAAAATTACTGGGGAAGAAAAATCTTACTACTCACTGAATCTGGTTTTGATGATAATAGAAAGCGAATTATAGTGAAGCAAAAAGAATGTAGAACTTCAAACTGTCAAGTGAAATTAAAAATTAATCTAGAGGAGTGGTATTCTTCCTGTGTTCTCCTTCTGCCTCTGATGTTAAGATCTGAGCATTAGCATGATATGAGGTTGTGGGTTGTGTAAAGGCTTAAACTCTTTCCTCTTGTATCATCATTTTTTCCTGTTTCAGTTAAACAAGTAAAATGAGGACTGATCAAGTCTCTAATACTCCCTCTGTAATCAGCTTCTGTATTTGAATTATTGCAAACTTGGCTAAGAGGTATCTCTGACTGCACTGATATTTTGATAACAGGAAGGTGCTTACAATCTGATTTAACGCATACTGCACTTTTCTTCTCTCCTGCTGGGAATAAAAATTTGGGGTTAATAAAATGTTTCCTGACCTTGAATAAGAGGGTGTTTTCTTTCTTGATATAGATGCAAGTATGAGTGCTGATTTTTGCAGATTTTGTTGCAGTAAAATTTGAGAGGAATAGTAAATGACACAATTTGTGAGAAAATATGCATAATAAATTTGACCCTACCTATCCTTTTTTTCCTTAGAATTGTCAGCTATTTGTTGCAGTAATTGTCCATGAAGGAGTATGTTTTTTAAAAAAAAAAGTTTTTCCTTTCTACAATATGTAGCTAAGAAGATAAAAAGCTTTTTTGGTTTAAAGGAATCTTCTATTCAAATTTTGTGCTTAAAACAGTGAATTAAAAAATACTTAGGATAATTGTTATTGTTTCTTGTGTATACAACAACTGGGAATTCTACTTTGCTGCTTCTTAGCACAGGTAGTAAATAAAAAATAAAGAAATTGAACATGGCTGGCTTTAAAAGTTGCTAAAAATGTATCTAAAAAAATTACTGTAAGCAGCTTTTTTTCCATTATGATTTCCCAAATACTTTCTAATTTAGTGGCGCTTCCAGCTCTTTCAGGCTGTTTCGAGTTAAAGTGCTTTCCTTTGGAGCTTGCAATGACAACATAATGAAGGTCTGCCTACAACCGAGGTTGAATTAGGAAGTGTTGATTCACTTACGGAGTCAGGAGAAATGCCCAGCTGAAAGCATTTGAGATAGGAGATTTTTAGCTTTTCACAACAATTGAAGGAAAAAAAAAAAATCATAGCATGCTCTTCCCTCCTGGTTATGCAACTCAGATTCCTTAGTATCAAAGGTTATCCTGGTGTAGCTAAGGTCCTCCTAAAGCAGTGGTCTTCTCAGTTGCAGGTGGTAATGGATGGGGATGGATGGAGATGCAGATGCAACTTGAGCTGGGGAGCTGTGTGTCAATCACACTGTTCCCCGCCCCCCACCCCCCATCACTGGCTTCCGGTTCTTTGAAAGCTGGCTCCAGATTTTGTCAGGAGTCCCATTTGGCCTCCATTCAAATCTGATCAAATAAAGATGAGAGAGAAATTTATGTCTTTGCTATACCAGGCATTTTATTGCACTTATTTGTTTTTAGTGGTTGGCACACCATATTTGTCAGGAAACTGTCTTTAACATGGCACTGAGCGCTTGACGACATCTAGCACAGTGTAACCTGAGTCTTCTCCAGTGGTCCTTGAACTCCTACATGGAAGGTGGGGGCATCTTCCATGTCATGTGAAACAGTAAGTCCTTTGAGCCCTAAAAAAGGAATTAGTGCCATAGTCACTGTTTAAAAACAAAAAATACTAGCTAGTGCAGCCTTATGGCAATCCTAGAAGTGGGAGGGTGGTGATCACTGAAGGGTGAGACTTGAAAGGTATCTGGTTTTGTTCTGATGTATAGGAGACGATGGCTTGTGGCCACCTCAGGCGATGTTTACTTTCTGCGGGTTAAGGAGGGCAGGATGAGAGGAGGAGCTCCRGAAGGAGCCCTTTGTTCCCAGAGTCCTCTGGCATTTAAGGTTATGGAGAGCACATCTACACCGGAGATGATAAATGAGCAGGAACTATGACTTTTTTGTTGCTATATTGTTTTTAGGGTTGGTGGAGGAAGAGAGGAGAGACGCTAGTAAAAGGTGTTTTCCTCCTAAGGAGGATGTTTTTCCTGTCTGAACCTGTGACTACAGCAGGAGGGAAACAGAGGCAGTAGAGCTTGCACGAGCCATGTTTTTCCAGTAGAAAGAGTGGATTTGTAGGTTCTGATGCAGTCACACTAATATGCAACTATCAGCTGGGGCTGATATCTCCTAAAATTTTGTGATTCCACCCTGGTTGCTCCTTGTTCCCAGCTATTAGCAGTTTGGCTGTCAGCTTCTGTCTATAGGTAACTTTAACTAGCTTGGTTCCTCCTTCTGGGGTGTGTGGGAGATGCAGATGTGGCTACAGCAGTATCCTGCTCATGTTTAAATAAACAGTTGAGTTTCTGACAAGGGAGGGCAACATTTACCAAGAAGTTCAGAAAGACTTTGCTAAATGTCATCAGCTGCCTGTGCCCGGAAAGTGGAGGAAGGGATTACAGAATTTGCTATGGATGATGAGAACCTGCAGTTCTGGCTGGTTTTGCTAGGGTGAGGGTCAAAGGCTATTTCTGGATACGTTTTGGGGGCTTTGAAGTGGTGGCATTACTTGAGTCAGTAAGTATTGCCCATGTAAAGGTTACGAGGGTCAATCACATGACACAAGACTACATAAATGAAATATACATTATTTCATATAATGACATTATGTCTGGTCCACTCCTGCTCTACTCATTGAGAAACCTTTCGTGGTGGTCTCGCAGCCTGTTCAAATAAGAAAAACCAAACCTTTCCCTGTTCATAAGATTTTTAGCTTGCTATTATCGTAMMMAAAAAAAAAAAAAAAAAAAAAAAGTTCATGTCCTTAATGATACATCTTTAAAAACAAATTTATAATTGTTATTCAGGTCATCATTTATGACTCTGAAGTTCTAATGTGTTGTGTGTTAGAAAACATTTTAATAGTTCGGCACTCTTTCAAAATAGACGTTTATCATGTTTATTTTTGTTTTACGCTTTTCAAAGGCACTTTTTAGCAGATTGGTAGTTCTTGAAAATCATGCCCCTGATTTCTTGACTGAGATAACTCCATGCTGACGTATTGCCTAACTTGCCACCGCGTCTTTGAAATAAACAGTGTTGGAATGGAAGTCACTCTCTGCAAACGTAGTATTTCTTGTAAAGTCCTCTGGAGTGATTAAGTGGTTTAAAACATTGTGTTGAGGATTGTTTTTCTCATAAATACAAAAAGTAGAAATTTTTTTTCTTTGTAATGTTCACAGAACGGTATCAAAGAATTTGATATGTGTTTAAAAAACAAATATGCAGAAAAACAAAAATATAAAAGTGTCGTGTTTAACCCCAGCCAGCAACTAAGCCCCACACAGCCACTCTCTCACTCCTCCCAGAGTGGGMYGGGGGAGAGAATCGGAAGGGTAAAAGTGAGAAAACGCATGGGTGGAGATAAAGACAGTTTAATAGGKAAAGCAAAAGCCGCGCACRCAAGYRAAGCAAAAYAAGGAATTCAYTCACTACTTCCCATGGGCAGGCAGGTGTTGAGCCATCYCCAGGAAAGYAGGGCTCCATCACRCGTAACGGTTACTTGGGAAGACAAACGCCACCACTCCGAACGTCCCCCCTTCCTTCTTATTCCTCCAGCCTTATATGCTGAGCTTGATGTCATAYGGTATGGAATGTCTCTTTGGTCAGTTTGGGTCAGCTGTCTTGGCTATGCTCCCTCCCAGCTTCTTGTGCACCTCCTCACTTGCAGAGCATGGGAAGCTGAAAAGTCCTTGACTTAGTATAAACACTACTTAGCAACAGCTGAAACATCCGCGTGTTACCCCGTTATTCTCATGCTAAATCCAAACCATAGCACTATACCAGCTACCAGGAAGAAAATTAACTCTAGCCCAGCTGAAACCAGGACAAAAAGAAGGCTTTGATGGGCTTTTTTTTCCTGCGCTCTTATACTAACAGGCAGAAATAGGGCTCTGAGCCTCATCTTGTAGGGATTTACACCTGATAGGAAACCAAGGTGCATTTTGAAGGACTGTACACTTTTGAAGGACAGGAAGTACACTGTTGTCTTTGGAATAGTTACTAAGCCTGGTAGCAGCATGACTGTTTACAGGGGATAATGCCTCCAGGCTTTAGGCAAAGCAGTGTGGAGGATGTGAGAAAAACTGGCCCTGGGAGACACCAGAGAAAGCTGGAGCCTGTCAGATAGGCTTTAGCATCCCACGGCATCTGATCCACGGTGAAATCCAGTGGAAATAATGGCATTTTGTAACTCAGGTAACAAGAATTTAGGATCCAGTGTTGCTGCTTATTTCTTTCCTCAAGTTGTCTGTTGACATTTATGTTGTTTCTTTTGCTTGCAGATGTGACTTTCTGAGGCTATGGGGAAGGCTGGTAGTAAGATATAGATGTGTACTGTTTACTGTGTCTTTGGCTCTGACATCTTACGTGTTTCTTATTTARCCCTTTTGAACTCTTAATGGGAATTTTTCATGTGAAAGATGTATTTAATTTCAGAAATTCAGCTAGATTGCATTAGCCTTATTAATGTTTGTGCAGTTGCAACGTAACATGATTTTAACAGTGGGATTTGCAGCTTTGGGCTGCGGATTTTAGTCCTGCAGTACTACTTGGAAATAAAGCTACCTAAAATGATTAGCAAAATTATTTATATACTCACTAAACATCGGGCTGGAGCCAGGATTCCTGTCTTGTGGGCAAGCACCCTGCTCCTCAGGCACATGGCTCTCCCAGGCAGCCCTCCCAGCTCTCTTCCCTCCTTTTCTTCCCCTCCTCTGACTCTGCGTGTTTAGTATGTTTTGGCAATAGTTTCAACAGGAAAGACTCTGTCCCCTGCTGACGCCTGGAAAGCCTTCGAAGCTGGTAGTTGGAGCCCTTGGCTGAAAGGTAAGAGATTGTGTTTCGGATTTGGAAAAAAGGATCTTGGAGTCGATCTGGGAAAGGAGCGCCGGCAGCCCTGCGGTGCCGCCTSCTCCCTTGCATCCTCCCTGGCATGTCTCAGCCTCCCTGTGCTAGGCAGCCACCGGTGGTTCTCTGAAAGGGTTAATTTTTGCATGAACTGAAGGAGTGAGACATTGTATTTTATTTAGCCCCCAATTTACATTTATCAAAAGCGTGAAGGAGGAATCCAGTTTATGCTGACCTAGAGTAAAATTGGAGGGAAAAAAAAGATATGTTTTTCATTTTCAGTATGGCTCTGCCATTTAACTTGAGGTATGGTAGGGCCTCCATCCCATCCTTTCAACCAACTTCAGCTCCTTTGAAACAATACGCTTTTCAAGTTGTTGATAGCAGTGGTATACTTGTAATTCTCTCAGTCTTCTGATACCTTGAAGTCTCTTGCACAGAATGGAAACAAGAAACAGGTCAGGTAAACACTTTGAAATAAAATGCCTAACCTTAGCTTTGACCTTCCTTACACTAACAAAGGCCTTTTACTGAGAAAGCATTCTTCTCTGTTAGAGGTGTGCGCGAGGCGATTCCACTTCCACCCTCTATTTCACATGATCTTGTGTGTTTGCCTGTGTTGGTTCCCCTGCTGCTTCTTCCTCTTCAACTCTGAACAAGTCAAAGTGACATTTCATTAATTTATCTGTACAGGGAATCCTGTGCAGGTAACACAATAGTCCCGGTAGGCATGACAACTAACACTTGAAATGCATTCTTTCATAAAAAAAATGACACTAATATGAGAGTAATATTAATAATTAAAGTATTTCTGAAATATTGTTTTGAAATTGGTTTGAACCCACGCTCAATTGAGACAACTATGCTGAGAAACTCTACGGTTTGATACACGGCTTTGAACTAGCAGCTATACASAGTCTTCAAAAATAGCTGTGCTATTATTTCCTTAAAAGTAAACCAAAAATCTCATCCTAACCTACATAGAGAGAAAGAGGCAGATGCTTCTGTAGCAACGTAAGTCAAATAAAGGAGAGTATAAGGCTGGTTATGCTTTTCACGGTTCAGAGCTGCATAAAAATGGGAGCATGTAGGGGCTGCCGGAAATTTGTATATTTGAGATGGAAAAGGTCACCTTTCTGCATTTGAGCGTGTAGGGATGCTGAGTACATTTAAACAGGGGCTGCTAGTTAGCTAGTGATAGAGGGTCTGATTCTGACGTTGAGTTCTACTGCTSTAAATTAATTTTATGTTGAGGGGTGGCAGGGTTGAATTTGCACTTGTGTTAGTGAGGGAAACTTCTGGCTCAGCATTTGCTTTTTAATGCCAAAATCTAGCCCACAGGGGGAAAAGCTTCTGTCATTCTGTAAGTCCCCAGATGCTATTTTCTGGAAGAAGGTAATACACAGATGCAAGAGAACTGTTCTTGGAGTGCCAGCTGCAAAAGGTTGTATGTCAAAAAAATATGTTATGGATATCTAGTGCATAAAGAAAAGGGGAGGCAAGTGTGCTGCTGCCTGCATGCTCTGCTAGAAAGTATTGAACTGAAGCACTTTCAAAGCCAAGAGGGACCATCTGAGTAAAATTAGAATAAAAATACATTTTCACATAAATTCACGGTGTAAGGCCAGAAAGGAATGTTAGGACGTCATATGWTCTGAAGTATATTAGACACTATTAACTTTCACTCAGTTATCCCTTTTGTAAGACATTAAATTACTGGACAAAAACATAATCTAAGTTTATATAACACTGCTGCTTGAGTACTTTGCTATTTTTTTCAGTTTTTATTTTTAATCAAGACTTGCAGTCTGTGCATCTGTGGCTCCTAGAAAGCTGAAGACAGATATATTTGCTACCTCACCTAATGCATAATCTCTGCAGTTATGATCATTCCCACCCACCTAACTTTTCATCTTTTTTCCTATAGAGTCTAAAAGAGGTGAGTTGGTTTCCTCAATATTTTTCTGTTAAAATCTAGTCTTGGGGTTTTGGATGAGCTCTGCATCCATGCTAAGGGACATTGGTGGTTAAGGAGGTGTCTTGACAGGGTGTAAAGTGAGTTTAGGAGGTGGGTTGTGCTTATGAGGGCTCTCCCTGCCATTCTCTCCTCCAGAGGAAGGTCAAATTTTGTTCCAGAGAGAAGGACCAGCTTGTGCCATGCGAAAAGTTGAAAAGCCAAATTGTTTTTCCTCCRCTTCTCTTGAAGTGCTCCTGAGTGTACAGTTCGTAAGCTTTCTCAGGGGAGAGGGGGAGCAGGAGAGTTAGATTGCCTTATAAGTACAGCAAGTTTCTCTTTAGTTGATGTTAGAGTTGCAGCATCTAGAGCACAAGTAAGTAATTAACAATAATAGTTGAAGCTAAACAATACATTTTGAGGGCAAGATTTCACAATCTGACTCTATAGGGGAGAATTAGTGTATCAGGTAACAAACCAATCACACACTGCATCAGGTTATTAAAAGTCCTAATGATATTTGCAGTTTGTTTATGGCCAAAACATAAATCCAATGGCAAGTCTGGTTTCCATAGAAGAGTATCAGACTCTCAAAGCAGCGCTCATGCATAGTTTTTTTGCCTCTGCAGCTGTGCAGTGTCTTGGTGTCCTAGGAGTTTTTGACTTCAGACTATTTCCAAACTTCTGTGGTGACGCAAAATGCAATAATCCTATTGAATCCTGGGAAAGAAAAATGCAGCATTTTATTTGCATTTACTTCCTAATTTTTTTTATTTTGTTAACATATGGCTGTAGAGTGGGAAGCTTAACAGCCTTTGTCAGTGCTGCTCTGAAGGCTGCTTCCAGGTGGGCTATAGAGAATAGCGTATGTGACCTCCTGCCTGGGTCCCGGTCAGCTTTTGCTGCTGGAGGGCAGAGCGGTGAGCGTGTGCCTGGGGGCATCTCCTCGTGCCCCGTGCACTCGGGGTGCGTGGGCTCTACGGACCTGCAGGACGCGTCCTGGCTGTGTCCGGGCGTGTGGGCACCTGGTGGCTGAGGCTGGTCAGGAGACCACCTGTCGGCTTCCTCACTAGGGTGTTTATTGGAAATAAGGATAAGAGGAGCCTTTGAAGGACTGGGAAAGTGGATGTGTGTTGAACTACACAAATCAGTGGAGTAAATCAAAGGCAGGTGTTATCAGCTGAACTGATTTCTAGCTCATTTTCTTTTTTTTAACTGGGTTTTAAGATCAGTATGTCTTTTTAGAAGATGAAGGAACTCTCTTAGTGATGAGATTCAGCATTGCTGCATAAGCAGGCACTGCAATGGATTTTTTTTTTTGGCATGTGTTTGAGTAAACTACATTTCTCTGTGGTTGCTGACTAGCCTTCACTTTTAATCACACAGGTATAAGGGCACATCAAATACTATGCAACAGAATAGGGGAAATAAAATAAAAGAACTAATGTTGAAGACATGATATATACAAAGGAGGGAGCTTCCTATACTGTTTTACCATGTAATTCTCTATAGAGCTTTTTATTGCAAGGTATGTTTTTAGTTCTTGACAATGCAGGTTGTCGAAGACACTCAGCTGGTATTGCCTCTCATCTCTCTATTCTGAAACAAGAGTCGGTTAAAATAATTTGTAATTTTAAGCAAGAACTAGAATATTTATTTTAGCAGGGCTTTCAGCCAGAAGCAGCCATGGAGCAGAATCAGTGCTTGATACCTCACGTTTCATGAAAAAAGATTTGAGAAATGTTGAATGAGAGAATACAGATCTTTCAAAATGTGGAATATAGCATTTGCAGCTGTCACATAGTCCAGCATCTTACCCTCCTAAATGTCCAATATAATTTACACCTAAGGGATAGAAATGTTATTTTTTTTGTACAATGAGCAATACTAAAAAATGGCTAGAAACATTTGTTGTTGGACAGACACTGTAAACCTTTTTTGTCTGAGTTATTGAATAAATGTTGCTGCAGCACAACACTCATCTTTTACAACACTTARATTTTACTGATAATGCTTAGAAAATGAGTTTTATTGTGGATAAACATGTTTGTTGTGATGTCCTGAGATTCCAGAAAATCACTGACGTGTTGCATTGTCTCTATCAAATCCCAAGTTAGTCCACTGGTACATACTCATGTGATTTGCAGATGAGTAAACAGACTGCTTTATTATCTTGCCAGGTACTAATTTTCTGTAAAAGTGGTCTTTCTAACACTTGCTGAAAAGCATCTTTAAAGGATTTTTCCGCTTCTCCTTTTCATCTTCTTTCTCTTCTGGGACGGTACTGTAAATGATAATCTCGACTGCTCATTGATGGTGACAAATTCATCATTTTTACAGTGAATCCCATCATCCTGAGCTCAACCATTGGCAAAACRCTGCTCTACAAAACCTAAGTGCTATTCTTGTGATCTCATGCAGTACTACCCTGTTTCATTTAATCTCATTRGGATTGATTTTTGAGTAAGCAGTTGGCTTAGTCTTCTCTAAGAGTCCATAAGGAAATGCCTTGTCAGAAATATTCTGTGTCTCATGACATTTAACTTTGCTGTGATCTGAGTGTTTGTAAGTGTATATTCAGCTTTTTTGTGATGTTCATCAGGAGGGTTTCATTGCTGATCCTCAGACTCATAAATGGAGACCACAATTCTGTTGCAGGATGCCTTTCAGAGCAAAGCCTATTTGGCCAACAGGATGGTGGTTCCATGGGTGCCGTTGCTCAGGCAGTCTCTTTGAAAGCTTAGCTCTCTATCTGTTTTGAGGATGTGGACATATCTAGTGCAGCTAGTAGGAAGTGAAGAAAAATAGTATAAAAAGGCAACCTGGATTAGCAACATTTTCATTTCTTTAAAAACACAATGGATTCATCAAAATAGAATGATTCTAAGGTGTTAATTTTTATTGCCCAAATAATTACTTAAAAAAAAATCAGGAAATACTAACTGTAAAAAATGTTTCCTTCTTTTTGACCTATAACTATTATGATCTATTGGATAGTGACTATATAGCTATTTAGTATGAAATTTAACTTTTTATTAAATACGGTAGTTCTTCTTCCAGTGTTTACTTATGTACAGTCTTAATTTTTACTTTGTTAGAAAACAGTGAATTATACTTCTAATTGCAAGATTTTTTCCTAAGTTTTTTTCCAGCCTATCCTTTATCAGAGTACTTTTGGTTAAATATTACTGTGTTGCAATGTCTTGGATATTATTGTATTGTGTTCTTGAGACAATAAAGGCCAACTGCATACTGTTTTGTATTAGCAAAAGCGCAGCCAGAAGGTCAAGGGAAGTGATGGCTCCCCTCTACTTGGCACCTGGGAGCTTGCATCTGGGGAATTGTGTCCAGTTTGGGGCTTCCCAGTGCAAGAGAAGGATTTATGAAGAAGAGCCAGTCCAGCAGAGGAATGTTGAGGTGGTTTGGGGTCAAGGGCGTAAGTGCAGAGGGAGGCTGAGGAATCTGGGTTCGCTCAACTGGAAGATGAGAGGACTAAGGGGGTCTGATTGCTGTGTTCAGCTATCTAAAGGAGGGCATTTAGTGGAGATGGATCTTCTTAGAGGTGTGTAGTGAAAACAAGACAACAGTCACATGTTGTAGCAGGGAAATTCTGATTAGGTGAGAGGTAAAAAAATATTCACAGTATGAGTGATTAAGCACTGGAAGAGGTTTCCCGGGTTTCTCTGTTCTTGGAGCCTTTAATAATAATTAGACTCATCAAGGTATGGAGCAAACTGATCTTTCTTTGAAATTAGCCCTGGTTGGTGCAGGGCCTTGGACAAGATGACCGCCAAAGGTCTCTTCCAACCTAAAGTACTTGATGATTCGATTAATATCCATATGAATGATGGAATTTTTTTTTGAGGTCCAGTTGTCTTGCATATTTGAATAACTAAGAAAAATTCCGTTTATAAGAACTTTCTCCCTAAAGTCTACTTACCAAAGGAGGTATTTGTAGTGAAGGGACTAGATCTAATTGATTTTGCTTACCCATGTCCCTCCAGATTTGTTCGTGGAACTAGAAGAGATCACACTTTCATTTTACTGATGGACTGGAAAATAAGCTCTCCTGTTTCTGCAACTCCCTGTGGGTTCATCAGTTTTGAATAAATTAGTAACTGAATGGAGCTATTTGCATGAACCAAGATAAAAAAATATATATAGCCTTGCTGTATTCACACAACATGTTATAGCTGTCAAAGCTGGTTTATCTCTTTAATGAACTACACGTGCTTAGACAGACAAACATATTATGTGGGTTTTTTAAGAGCTCACTATAAAATTTGCACTCTTGCATCACCATACAGAGAATGTTGTTCTTGAGACTGTTAGTATATTTTTGCATACATAAAAATTAATCTGTCTTGGTCTTCTCTCTTTGCCAGGCAGACCAGGTACATTATATATGTAGAATAAAAGTATAAAGAATAAAAAAGGTGAAGAGGGCTTTTCAGAGGTAAAGGAGCTTAAAAAGACAGGAATTTGTTCTGAAAATTTCTAGCAGCTAGTGTATTCAGGCCTTTAAACTATTTAACTTGGGCTGTATTGCTGGTTTTTATTATTATCATTATATTTTCCCTTTGTGTAGCTCTTTGCTTTTGGATTGAATGTTTGCTGAGATGGAAGGAAAGTTTTAAACGGGTGCCAYGAGCGAAGTTGACTGGGGGAAGTTGTTTCTCAGCACATTTTGTTTTCCAGTTGACTGTGAACTAAGTGTAGGGAAACAAAGCTAGGAAACATCCTTGGATAACATTTGTTCAGCAGTACATCACCTTTGAAAACTGGTCGTCAGCTCAAATTAACTGTTTGTAATTGGGATTGTTTTCATTTGTCCCAAATTTTACCTTTTCACCCTGGCATGACTAAAGAATATTATGGAAAGAAATGGGACTTTTTTGGGGGGTGTGTGGAGAGGAGTGAGGGGTGGGATTGGAGGAAAGAAAATGCTCATTAATTAGTTTAATATGGTCTCCATTCCACAATGAATTTCTCTTTTGTCTCTTACCTGGCAACCCTGTTGGTCTCTCTGACCCAAACCAGGGCTTATGTTCTTTCATTCCCATCTTCCACCTTCTTCCTACTTCTGGGTCTGAATCACTCTCTCGCTGAAATGCTAATCAGAGACTATCTGTGTAGCTCAAACTACATACTGTGGCTCRAACATCTTTTCCTCATCACGGGCAATTTCCATGGGTGGTGGAAATTAGGAGGCATGTACCGTGAGAAATAGTTCCTCAGAAACCAGTATTCATTGGTTTCTGTTTCTTCCTTATTCCATTTGCACCTTGTGTGCTTCAGGGACCGACTCTGGAGGGAGCTGGTACAAAGAGCACTCCTCAGTGTCCTGGTTTCTTACGTGGACTATGAGCTGGGTCTTTAAAAACATCGGTGTGTACCTAGAATTGTGATAATGATAGAATCACTCCTTTCTGCCTTAACATGAATAGACGGTACTGGGCAATATTGTAAAGCCCCATCTCATTTCTTTTTAGTCAGACCGTTGCCATGTGTACTCTTCAGCTACTGCATTTTATTGGGGAAAAACAAAACAAAACAATTGAAAAAAAACCCCAACAAGACAAAACCCTAAACAAACAAACAAACCCCACCAATCCCCCCCCTCAAAACGCCAAACAAAAAGCCCAACATCAAAACTCTGAATAGTCATATTGTAAGTGTCCTGAGAGTTTGCAGTCTGTTGAGAAAAGTGTATAGGAAGGAGGGTTTGGCTATGTATTGATGTGTGTGGTCACACTCCTCCCAGCTATGCACGTATATTATGGACTGTTTCAGCAGCATGTTTTGCCCTCTGGTCCTGCTCAATGATTCATTCAATGCTGTTGGCCATAAATGCTCTTTACTGTTAAAAGGTAAAGCTTAACTGTGGACAGAACATTTTAAGGAGAGGACAAGGCCAGCCATTTCAGCCAGCACTGCCTTAGCAAGACTTTACATACTGTTTTTTTTTTGTCTCAGACAAGCTGTCCTTTCTATTTCCTTTTAATATAATTAGGAATGGAGTTCTGTTTTGCTTTATCTGCTTTTGAAATATATTTATGGTACTATTTTTTTTCTTGTGGAGAAAAATAAACTGCATTTCCAGGGACAGATCAGACCACAAGCTTAGAAGTAATGCAATTTAGGTTATAAAGCATATGCCGACTTAAAGCATTAGTAATAGCAGTATTTTTCCGGTATATAGCTTCACAACAAAATGGGAATCATCACAACTACAATTACATATTTCAGATGCTTCAATGTACGTCTTTTACAAGTGAAATCAAGCAGATGCTATTCTGTAGCAAGAAATGGGTTAGGCAGAAACAAGGTATTGGCCTTTGCAGGTGCCTCTGGGGTACAAAGTTAAATTCAGGGGCCTCAATTCTGGCTTTAGGGGTCAGCATTGGTGGCAAGCATGGATTTGGTGCTGTGAGATTTGTCTCTAGCTCCACTGTTAGTYTCTTTCTGTATGCAGTGGTGATGGGGGTGGGGGATAATGCTGTAGCTGAAGGTCAGCCGAGAAAGATGCAATCTGCTGGAAATGTTAGCTTATTTGAAAAGCATTTTTATCTCATAATGGCTAAACGGATGGCACCAGATGCACAGTAGTGGTTTTGAGATTATTTGTATTGATCATCTTTGCTGGTCTCCTATTTTGCTGCCTAATAAGTACTGCTGAGCTTTTTGTCCTAAGCTGATGATAATATGTAAGGATTGTCAATAGCTTTCCTTATCATTATTTTGAATTTGCGTATTAACACACACATATCATAATTACCCAGCTCTTTGTGGCTGTTTGCTGTATGTATGTATGTACAAGGGGAGAGGAAATACAAAAAGTCTGTGTTTTTCATTTTGGTCTGGAAGTCTGGACAATAGTCTTAATGCAGTAGTATGTAATCATTAGAAAGGGCCATAGATAGCGGTTTTAGAAACTTAACATTTTTTTCCTTTGTTATAACATGTGACCTTTTCATCTCTGATCCCTTAAGCTGTGGACTGAGTAACCTTGGATTAGTAGAAACAAGAAATGCTGTGCATCATCTAATGACATATTTCTTCTGGCTACATCAAAGAAGGTTAGATAAGATCTGTTGTAGGAAATCTTTTGCGTAGTCTACAGGAGCGAAGGTTGTAGCTGAGAATATTGTGACTTCCTCTTGCAGTGAAGAATAAAACTGAAACAGACTGCCATGCTGGTTTATCTTAAAAAGCTTAGGGAAACCTTGAACACATTTGAAATGATGTTGTCAGTGCAACAGCAGATCTTCTTAAGTGAAACTTCCTTTCCTACATGCTGACATTGGAAATAGTAGTAAGAACTTACTGGGTGTTGATATGACTTGTAGCTAATTTTAGATTATTGAGAAGTTGCTGTTTAGTTCACTTGTTTTTGATACTGTGGTGTTCAAAATTCTCCTCAAGGAAAGGTGGTGAACAGTATTTTTGTCTTCAATCTAAAACGGAAATAATGGTAATATTACTTTTCAATATGTGTTGCTGTTGTTTAGCCCTGAGGTTAAATAGGTTTTATTATATCCTGTAATATTGAATGGATGGCAAATCTGGCTTCGTTCCAGCCTCATCTGTAAAATGGCAATAATGTTTTTATGGTTCAGGAGATGGTGCAAAACTGGCAAAATAAGTTCAAAGATGTAGTCAGTGAACCTTCTTTAACCATACATGGTACTCGTCATCTTTAAATAAAATTACTTCCTCTCTTGACAGCTTAAAAACGATTACATTTTCTGCTGTAACCTTGCAGAACAGGGGCGTGTAGGGATTGTGCAGAAACATTTGGGATGTAATGGATTATTGAAAAATAATAGGTACAGGGGGAGAAAGGCCAGTCACTTTTTACGTAGAATTTCCAAGGTGCTTGTAGTTGGTTGGAGTTATTGTGTGTAGGTACAACATGGACAACAGCTGGCTTTGATGTCAGGCTGCATCTTCTGTCCTCTGTTTGTAGCTCTTTCCTCCTACCCCGGCAGAGGAAGAACCAACACCTGCATCGAACAGGCGTCCCGAGGCTTCGCCCAGTGTGACAGACAGCCCCACAGTGAAATGCTTCTCCATTGGCATTTTCTATCAGTCGTACATTGGTCAGTATTATTGGGTGCAGCAAATATATGGTGATTTGGTTCACATTTAATTGATGGCATTTAAGAAACCTGTGCAAAAGTACATTTTTCAGCTATGCCATGTTGTGAATGATGTTCATGAAGATGTTCAGTTGCCTCACTTAAAGGGTAGGCTTGATGAAATACAGAGGAGGTACAAAGCTAATAAAGTACTTAATATTTGCCAATGGAATTGATGATTTTTTAGTATTTTCCATGATTATAGCTGAACATAACAGGTATTTTCCCCTCTCTCTTATAAGAGAATGTGTAGTGACTGTAATGAGTAGCAATGAGATGACGTTATGAATGTTAAACATCCTGTGCATGAAGTTGTTTGACAGCTGACCTGGCCTGAATCAGCATTTTCCTTTAATCTCTCAAAGTGTACTAAAGAGATTCTGCTCCCATCCGTCCCCCTCCCATTCCCAATGACTAAATGTCKTATCAGAGATCAGTCTTTGCATCTATTAGGAAGAAAAATAACCAGTGTGGGAAGGAAGTGAGTTTCCTATAGCTGGGCCCTTAGGATAGGAAGAGACCAKAATAGCTTTTAGATGAGAGGTATCCTTCAGGATGTAGACGAGGGAAAAAAATTGACTCAGAAAAATTCAATCATGCAGCCTAGAATTTTTGTAATAAATATTTCCAGAGGTAAAGTAGACAGGATAACAGTCAAAGAATTCAGTTTAAAAGTGGTTTTGCGAAGCTCCTCGTGGGAGAAGTGAGGACGGACTGCTATTTTTGCTCTGACATTTCTTATCTTGAAAATATATTCTTGGTTTAAACCTAAATAACAAAACTCACATGCACGCGCTTAGGTATTGGTTGTATATTACAGTTAGTGAGTTAAAGTGCCTATAGTAACAAAGGATTTAAAAAAAATATTTCAGAATTTTTCTTGGCATTAGGACTCCTGTTACCTCAGAGCAGTACCTTTTCATCTCTATTCACTGTGGATGAAAATGCTTCTGATTCTTTGCAATTAATTTCTGAAGTGGAAGCTCTCAGTAGCCAAACTGCGATGCAGATATCTGTAGTGTGAGATCAGAATTTTTAACTATGTTTTTCGTGTACTTCAGGAAACTGTGAGTTGTAAAGATGATGTGGTAATTCTTGACAATTTGGCCTTTCATGGAATTCAATGTCAAACTGTATTCTGAAGTTCCTTTAGAGTCCAGTGTAAACTATTTAGTAAGTTTACGTAGAAGCTAATCACGTTATAAAGTACTTCTAATCACTTTAGACTTTCAGCTTCTTGGTTGTAAACATAAATGGTATTCTTAATCTCCAAGCTACATCACTGGGAAGAATAGATCAAAATACAATTAAGACTGTTTATATTTAAAGCATCTTTCCACTGATACTGGTTGAAATGGTGCAAATGTTTGCAATGGTTGCAAGTCAGTGCTAGTTGTTTAGAGCAAATCCTTAGTCTGTTTCGGCTGGTCARGGAACTTACAGCTGCTCAATGAATCGACTTTAGTATTTTGATTTAGTACAGAATGGAATGAAAAATATTTCATTAAAATACATATACCAAGCAAGTAACTCAAGACAGCTAATAGCAACCAATCTCTGAAAAGATTTCTGTAAATAGAAAGGAAAAAGCAGACTTAATGGGTTTGTTGGGTATTTGTGAGATCATTTAGACAAGTTTTGTCTAATGTCCTGAAAAATATCTTKGGCACTTCCTAGTTCATTGTTTGTACCTCTGTGACACTTCAGGTGATATGAACAGAACAAAGCTTCTGGTACAAAATCTTTTTTTATCACAAACTTTTTTAGAGTGAAAAAGCTTTTTATTCCTCCACTCCCTTTTTCGGTCTGAGTTTCCTCTAGCACTGAAAGCCTTTCCTCCTTCAAATTAGCGCGGAATCACAATTTGATCATTTCCTTTCTGAGCTTCTACTGTTTGTTTAAACAGATGAAAAAATGAAAAGCAAATACAGCTCTTTGCAGCAGATGACTCCAGCCGGTATGTTTAGAGGGAGCTTAGCTGCTGGAGAGCTTTTCTGTTAGTTAGTGATTCGTTGTAGAACAACTCTGCCTGAAGCACTCGTGGTGCTTGCTGGATTTGGTTCCTGGGACTTAACTGGTTTCAAGTTCCTTTGTCATGTACTCTTGTAGCCTTAACATGAGCTCTGTGACAAGAACTGTAAAAAATAGATACTGTGCTGCTAATCAGGAGGGTATGGAGACACTTTGGGTGGATGAGACTGAATCAGTCAAGCAGTTTTAGAGAGTGGTCAGGGTCTTCGGGTTTGCGAATGTCTACCCTTATTACCCTCATAAAACTGAAGGAGTGGGACCTAGACCATGAACATTTGCAGTATTCTGAGGGTATGTTTAAGTATGTGGTCACTGCAAAACTAGGCAGAAATTCCTGGTTACCTTCTTGCGTGATGTTTCATTGGTCTAATTAGAGCTGCCCCTTCACTGATCTTYGGCTGGTGTGGTTGATGTTTCTCATTGTGGAGGATGCCTGCTCAGAGCTAGTTCAGGAGCTTTGCTTTAAAGTGTGGTGTAGAAGTATTTGCCTTGGAAGCTGTGGCCCTCTGAAGGGGGTACCTCTTAAAGGATGACAAGACGAAGCCTGGGAATCATGCTGTATTGCTCTTAAACACGATACCGTAGTCTGCGTACAGAAACATTCTTTAGCGACTGAGATGAAGACAAGCATAGGAGACATTTCATTCTTCTAAAAAATGCGTTGTAGCAAAGCTCTTAAATTCTTCTGTAATTTACTTAATTTCAGAGATTTGCAAAGTGATAACAAATGGGACAGGAGGACTGTTATAAGTCATAGTGATGGAATAGGTTGTTACCGCTTACTGTGCAGTTTGCTGACAGGGCTGGGTAAGATGCCAGTCAAGTATTAAGCATAATTTTCAATATCAGCAATATTACTGAAGGTTTTTTGACCATTTTGCTGTCCTAAACAGTCTACCACATAATTTATACCTCAGTCTTTGGACACCAGAAACATTGGATAATATAATAAAAATAGCGAAAGTCTTCTGAGTAGCACTCTAAAAAATGAAGTTCTAAAATGAGTTCCCATTTTTAATTCTTAGTTAAGAAAATGTGCTTAAATTTATCCTGTGTTTTAATATTTTCCTTTTTTTTTCCCCACATGGCAGTGAGTAAGTAGCTGCTGTCAGGTTTCCTTGTTGCTTTGTGACTTGGTTGCATGGATCAATGCGTAGCTACTGGCTACAGCAACTCGCTGAGTAGCTTCAGAATGCTTTAGTTATGGATTTTACTTTTTTAGTTGACAGAAACTTTTAGTCCATAGCTGATTTATGCCGTGAGGTTCTAATGTGGCAAGGAAACACTCTGATTCAATACAAACTGGACAACAAATTCTCCACAAGAAACAGAGCTGAGTAAAGCCTGCAGAGTCCAGAGCAGCTGACTCTTACAAGCTGAGTTATTTGATTTGCAATTGCAGTGAAATCACGTCCACCATTCGTGGCTGTTTTTTCTTGCTGGAAATGTTGAGCTAGAATCATGTTTACTACAACAGTGTGTGGTACATGGCTATTCTGGCTTCGCATACCAGTATGCAACCACAAACCATACGCTCTTAGCTGTTCAGTACATCTCTTAGGGGTTTTGGGAGTTGGGAAGGAATCGTTAGCCTTAAAAAATGAGATGGAGGTGGGGGGAAATGTCTCTGCAATGGTCTGTTTCATCAGGGGGTTTTGCTTAGTAAGCTTACATACCATGTTAAATAAGGATGTAGAAAAATATGTGCCTATAAATCTCAATGGCGCTCTGCCAGTCTGACTTGGGGAAGAGTTTTATCGTGACTCGGCTGTGGTGATTTGATCAGCTATTAAGTGGTTGAGCAGGGCACATCAACCTGAAAATTTAATGTAAGTAGAAACATTAAGGCATCCTCTCTGTAGTTGTGATAGATTGCTGATGCTTCGGAAGAAGGTGAAATCTCCCCCTTCCCCATTAATCTAAATTAATTAATCTTCCTGGCCTGCTAATAAGAGGAATAGTGGAGCATGGAAGGTTGCCACCTTCCTTTAATGTCTTGGCTAGTAGTTTTCATTGCCTTTAAATTCTGATTTGTCCCTTCTCTAATTCTTCCCTCTCTTGTGTGCTGGCTTCCTGGGGCTCATAGTGCTGTATACACCTGAAAATCCTCCTCTGTTCCCATTATTAAACCTGTTAATCAGTCTGGAGTAGATAAGCTGCACTTTTCCTTCCTGTACAGCTTAGGAGAGGCAAGAAGGGCTCCATATAGCAGGAGATACCTTTCAGAGGGAGTGCTTAGAACCTCCTTAGTCTTCCTGGTGATTGGCAGAGTAGCTTGGTCTGTGTGGAAGAGGTAAAAATAGATGGGACTTTACCCATTGAAATATTTTTGGATGTGATCTATAGTTCGTAGGTGCAGTAAGGCTTAGATACAAGATTGTATTCTTAAGTTGGCACCGATTTCTTTACTATGTTAATTTTATTCAGTGCATGGTACATGCTCTATTCTGCACATGAATCTGAAAAAAAAAGGTGCTTGGATAAGCATCAGAGTATCTCCATATTTGAGGTTTTTAAAAAAAGAATTTACAGRCAGAATTATACCTCAAGGTCAGCTGTCAGACAAAGCAAATGGTAAAAATGAAGCATTGACAGGTATCAGAGAAGTGAAAAGTCTGTCTTCATGGCACCAGGTTATTGTCTGCCTCGTGGTGAATGAAACTGCTGCCACTGAATTGTATGAGTGTTGCACCTTACTGTTCCTGGCCTAAGCTCTTCCTAGCATAGTAATTTTGCAGATTTGCTCGCAGCATGGACAGAAAGAAGAGTGAKTAGAGGCTGCTTTTTTTTTTTGCTCTTTAACATCAGAATGTGGAGGCTTAGTAGCATACATAATTTGATAAAATGAAATAAAGATGGAACTAAAATGGTAAGAGTGCTTGTACTCCATTAGCCCTTTTCTGTTACTGTACAAAATTAGAATGTTTAACTCCCTTTTTCTTTTTTTTTTTTTTTTTTTTTTTTTCCTTTATCAAATGCTCACAGTATACTCTATTGATTACCCAGGGCCAAGATTGAATAATCTTTGTACTTGTGTGGAAATGTCTATTCTTGGTTTTTTACTTCCAGCTCCTACTTCTATGTAAAATGTAGTGCCATTGTGATTATCAGGCTGTGTCGATATGGTCACCGATGTACGTCAAGATTTGTAAATGACTCTGTCAGATAAATCCCGGGAAAAAACACCTGAGTGGAATGACTGCAGAAAACAAATATTAGAGGTATTTAATGTTGCCATCTGATATTCATAGCAAGCTAGGGCTACTAGTTCTTGGTATTCTGTAGATAAGCAATAAAATAAGCATTTGAGTGGAAAACAGTAGCCTGTGTGAATGCTGGTCAGTACTACTCCTTGGGCTAGAGGTTTTATAACTTGTGAAAATAGTTCTTAAAATGGATGGTAAGGAGAATGAAGGGTTGGAGGGATGAGATTAAAGTTCATTAAAACAGTGAAATACTTGTACTCCTCAAATTTTGTTTAATGGATGCTAAAATCACAGCTTAATTTTAAATTTTCAAAGAACTGAAAGCACACTCAAGAACATCGTACCTAGTATATGTAACCAGGTGCTGATAGCTGTTGTCTCCCGAGTAATAAATTTGTAATCTTCTGGAAGCGGCCGCTGGTTTTTAATGTGATTTCTAGAAGTTGGGAAGGAATTTGTTTCTGCATCTTCTCAACTGAAAGGGATGATGAAAGCTGGGGGATTGCTGGGGTTGGGTAGCTGGTGAAGAGCTGTGCAGGCTTTGGTTGAATGCAGGGTTCTATGAGATAATAGCACAACAGACCATAAAAATGACCATTTCCAGCTGTGTGTTTTATAAATGAATCTTTTATACTGCCAGATATTTAATCAGAATAAGTGGGCTAGGAAGAGACTTTTTTTTTTTGAAGGTGCTTGAAGACTAAAACATTTCAGAATATAAGCACTGAGGTTCAGTGTATTGAAGCTTGGCAAGTCTTAGGCAATTTTGAAAACTTGCCTTACTAAAAAGCTACTGTTATGAATGCWGATCTTACCAATCAGCTGCATTTTGTTGGTAAAACATAATTGTTTATTTAACTAGGTAAGAAATGTACTGTATTTAGGTACTTTTCAGTTAAAACCTCTTCTAGTTTATCAGAGGATAAGTACACACGAAGCATCAGTGTGTTATTCAAGGCTGTCATTGCTACCCTGACAATCAGCTCCTATGTTACAGATGCTCTAATTTCCCCCCCTACTTGACTTGCGTCTTAGTTTAAGATTTTTTTAATTGCAGGCCCAAATGTAGAATTTGCCTAGTTATATACTTTGTCTCCTGAAACTAGGGAATATATGTTTTTATTTACCTCAGAGTACTACAGGATATTTTTATGCCAGAGACCTACCATATTTAAAAGAATTGCCATTCCCCATAAAATGTCATTAATTTTTTTCCAGTAAGATGATGGTGATTTGGTTACCCACTGAGATAATTTTTTTTTTCCAGAATAACTGACTCGTTTAGTAGAAACTGCATATGAATTGCTGTTTTCCTAATTCAGTAACTTTTAATTTTTTATATGCTCACGTATACAGACTAACACCTGATTTCAATGATTAAAAAAATTAAATGCCTTATCTCCTACTTCTAGTAACCACAGAATCTGTTTAATCTTCTCCTAAAATGTAGGTAAACATGACATGTCTCCTGATGGACTGAAGGCTGCTCTTCCTCCAGATCAAGCTAGTAGACTTTGCTATGACTTCTTATAGCAAGTTCCTGCAGTGATATACCTGTAGTATTTTGTTTTTCTAATGCCAAAATACAGTGCTTAACTTCTGAAAAGCTTCTGGTTTGCTATCATGTAATATATTCTAATAATGTTTTGAACTAAGCAGAGGTCCGAGCTTTCTGCAGAGTTCCTCTTGGTTTTGCATGATTTGCACAAACAACTTTGCTAAGTAATTACTTGAAAATTTGAGTATACCAATTCTTCCTGAAAATATTGAATAGAATATTAATTGGATTGTTTCACTTTGACACATGACTTGAATCACATGCGTTGAGCTTTTGTGAGCATAAGCAGGTTTCCTTTGTCTGCAACAGCTTGCTCGCAGTTTGCGTGAATTGATGTGGCTTTTGGACACTGCAAGAATATTTGYCTATAGGGTTTCAAATGAAATTAGTTTTCTACAGCTGTTGGCCTGCTGATGCCAAAAGTCCACAGATTAAACTGTTCCTTTCTGTTGTAAAGAAAGATCCGCAAGCATGCTCGTAACCCCCCAGCCCCACATCCCCCCCAAAAAAMCCCACCCTTGATAATGGCCATATCTGAGAATGAAAGTAAAATCTGTTAAATTAATTATATTTAAGGAAAAAATGATCTTCTCTAAGTTAAAAATACATTTACAGTTGCAAGTTGATGTTGAATTTACAGGTCTTGTTCCCATCAGCTCTCTATATTAAATCATGTGGCAGTTTTAGCTTTGTATTTAGGATGGGAAAAATAGTTCTGTCAAAACAGTATCAGCATTTATTATGCAAATATCCAATAAGCAGATGCTAAACTTTTGAGTCTTAAAATTAGTTTGGTCAGCTTCTGATGTGCGTTTTGTAAACAGGCTCTCAACAGGATTTTAGGATCCCAGAGTAAGAGGCGGGAAATAATTCATCCTTCCTGCAGACACTGCCGGAGCATGCATGCGCAGGGGTCTTAYGTGTGTGGTTTAAGCACAGCCTTTACAAACCCTACAGGCCTTTATGCTCCTCTTTTTTCAAACTGCATGTGTGCAAATTAGGGCAGAATAATCAAAATGCATGTACACATGCATGGGTGCGCATACATTCACTGTCCCCTGTGTGTACATTTACAAAGACTTTTTGGCAACTAAAACCTGTGTAGTATTTGGAGCAATTTTAATTTTATTGCTGCATCCAGGTATACAAACCTGCCTTATAAGCAGCTAGATGGCTGAGAGAGGTGATGCTAAATTGTATTGCAAAAGGAAATGAAAGTTGTCTAGTTTCTAATTCCTGCTTCTTTCTCTCTTTCTGTGGATTATTTTAATACTCTTCATTTAGCAAGTGGGGAGAGCAGCATTACTTAAGACAACTCACCCGCAGTAATGAAGTTGGCAACCAAAGAATTTGCATGCTATAATGAGGTGCTTGTGTACAGTAGGTTTTAAAAGAAGAACGTATAATGAATTGTGACGGAAAAAAGGTATGGTGGGAACAGATAATGTAGTGAGTGTGCAGTCTGTAAAGACTGCAGAATGTTTTCCCTTTGAGGATGGTACAGTTTCTTAAAATTTTTTAAATTTGCTTTTTTGTCATCTCATTCAGACAGAGGAAAGAGTTCTCATTTCTTTGCTGCCTATCATGTGATTAAATACTAATCTGTATTGTATTATACTTCATTACAACAGATTAAACTCTTGTGCAAGTCTGAGAAACAGGTTAAATGAATTACTTAACGAATTACATTAAATATCAGAAAAAAAATGCGTTAAACTTTGAATTTGCTTCAGGAGAAAAAATCTTGCAGGGTTCAGAGTTGATTTTAAAGTATTATAAACAGAGGAAGCAAGCAAGTTCCAGAGGAAGATTGCTGCAGCAGAGGTAGCTCATTCCAGGTTTAAGCCGGTTGCAGTAATGACCTGGGGTGCATCCCAACCGCTATTTATTTTAAATCTGAACAGTTATGTTATGATAATAGGATGAAACGAACAGCGATATTGTATTGTCTGGGAGGATCTCAGCAGAGCTTGGGTGCAAGTCCAAAGGATTTAAGTCTTCATTACGTGCACTTTGCAGAGAGGGGTGAGTGCTGAACGGGCTTTCTGAGGGGTGGATGCTCTCCAGGCCAGGTTGAGCCAGGCTGCCTGAAAGACTCTTGTATACTCATGTTGTTACCTCCTCGTGGTTTGAGTTTGAATAAAGCAGAGAGAGAAGGAGTTTCAGTGTCTTGTCAGTATTTCTAGACTGAGTGGTAACCTTTTTCCTTTGTTTTGTTGGTTAAAGAAACTGAAAACAAACAGAAGAGCAGGTGCCTTTGGGAATTGTGACCTGGCTGTATTCACCAGGTCACATTTTTCCCCCTCCATTAGTAAACTAGTAAATTCCTCAGATCAACCTCCTTAGAGCTCGCAAGGTAAAAAGAAATGTCAGAMCTTGAAGAGGAGATAAGGATTAGAAACACTGGTAATGTCTGGAATAGGGGAGGTTTGTGGCAATGATTTTGATGGTAGAGGAAATAAAAATTTTGAAGCCTCCTGTTGATGATGCAGAATTCCCCACAATTTGGGACAGTCTCTCTTGTTTAGGGAAATAAATACATTTTATGCTGATACTTAAATTTCAAAGCATATTGCATGCTACAGGGATGTCTTCTGATCTATGTACAGAGTATCTGAAACTTTGAATGCAAACGTTAGTCCTTGTTGTTACTAAATTAGTAAGAAGGAATGAACGTAAAAGCAATTAGTGTCTTCATGTCCCCAGTCTAAATTCAGCTTTCCAGAGGAACTGCTTTGCATAAACAATATGAATCAAAACTTCTTCCCACGTGCARAAAAAGAGCTGTCAGTTAAATCAAAAAACCTAACACTGAACATACTGGTATAGAGGTTTTTGCTGTCTTTGAGGGTAATGTAATGAAATATAAGCAGCTGAAAATACGTTTAGGACTTCTGTGAAAGAAAATAAAATTCTTACTTGCCTACTTTCAAAAAAGTGTGTGGGGTGAAAAAAAACCCMAAAAAAACCCCCCAAAAAACCCCAAAAAGCCAGAAGGCGACCAAAACCAAAAACTCCTTATACCTCACCCTGATACAATCTATTTTTCAGGATATCTTGGGAATTCTGGGTATACTCTGTAATCTGGTCATGCAAACGTTTCTCATCTTCCAGCTTTGTTATGGACTTGGTCTACCTAGATGCATAAGAAACTTGCCAATTAATTTTCCTTCTCGGGGTTACAGTCTGTCTTTCAGACTTCGTTGTGATCACACGCACCTAGTCTGAATTGAATTTACAAGGACAAAGAATTGAAGCTATTTACTTCCTCCCTAGAGACCTCATGTACAGTGAGGCTGATTTTCTTTAATCARAACCAGGCCTCATGAATTTAAGCAAATACTGTGATTTCAAAAGTGGATGCTACGTTGTCCAGAAGAAAAACATGAGTGAAACACTAGACTGTGTTCAGTCTGTCTTTGGGCCACAAGATGCAAAATATGAGTTCAGGAAAAGGGGGGGTGGGGTGTGAGCAGTCACAAGGTCAAGTTTGTTAAACAGAATTTAATTAACTTATTTCTGGATGTTCTTTTGTAAGCCAGTTCCTTTAAGAAAGGAATGTGTTGAGAAAGCTGTACCAACCGCAAGCAAAATCACTTGTCATTTAAAGAAGTAGAGAAGAGCACTTCCTTGCAGGTACGGTGGAGGTAAAGCAGAGTCGTGTTGCCTCCCCAAGGAAAATCCCTCATCGCTCAACAAATTGTCCATCGCAACTTTTAGTCCTGGAACTCTGGAAAAAAAGAACTGTATGTTTTCTTCCATTAAATGGATGAACGGGACTAACAGTGTTTGTACTGTGGAAAGGAAAAGCATTACTCAACCTCTGGAAATAACTCCTCCTGTACGATATTCTGTGGTCCCAGGCAATAATCTTGTCATATTGGCGTGAATGTATAATCATGTGTAATACAGCCAGACAAGTTAGTGCTGAGATAAAGACATAGCACTACCTAACAGTTGCTTTCGGTAGCTATCATTATCTAAATGTTTTTTTTAGTATATATAAATCACTTCAAAAATAAAAAGGGTTTTTACAATAATGTGTTAATTGACCAGTTAATAAAATTCCCATTTCAAGTCCAGCAGTAGCTTAACTTGAGTTCTTCTAGGAAGCAGTGAATGTTTCAGTTTCTTGAATCATGTAAAGTTGTATTTCCAACAAAATGTACAAAATTGCCCTTTTTTCATTCAAAAGTGTTCTTGGTGTTTTTTTTCCTCACTTGTGTTGGATTTGTTKTGTGTATTTATTGCGTGAACAGCTATGGAAACCTATAGCAAATTCAGATGTACTTTGCCCTTAGTAGCCATTTGGGTGAAATGGGCAGAACTGCGTAATATTAAACAAGCTATTGGAGAGGCTTCGATGTGGTGCGAGGCACGTTTGCAGCACGATGTGCTGTGAACTCTTGCATGTGGGGATTGTGTGCGTGTGCCAGCAGCGGAGCTGTCTCATTTACTAGGGGTACTTGAAGGGTAATGATAATTCATAATGTAAAGTAGAAACCATTCAAGTTAATGTTACACATCATGATCATCACTATCGCTCATCTCTTCTTATTTATATGCTTTTACTGCACCTTCCTCTCCCAAAATAGCAGATAGCCTTGGTGTCCAACAGGGTGCCAGTGGCTTAAGATTTGTCATCCATGTGATTCATACTGGTGGGTCTTGTATGTTGTTGGCTTTTGCAGAAATGTTTGGTGGTTTTGTGGTGTGGAACATGTTGTTTTATAGTGCCTGAGAAGTGGCCAACAGATTTGTTTCAACTTTAACCACAGCTTGATTCAAACCAATTACCCCAGAGAATGAATCCTGGCACCTTGCGTCAGTGCTGTTACTGCGATAGACATCAAGAACAGATCCAGACAGCTCTGCAGCTTCAGAGTTAATATTGTTGCTTTCTTGTGCAGCACTGCTATTGCTCGTGCCATCTGAATAGAAGAAAGGTGAGGACTAACTACTTACCTAAGATTAGAGGAAACATTTTCAAGAGAAGCACTCAAAACGTGATTCACCTCCAGCTTGTTTGCCTCTCATAATTTTGAGTGCTCTTCATTAACTGAATGTTGTGTGCTATTTTTCCTGTGTAGACCTCTAGGGAAAATTTAACTTAACTAAGAGAAACATGTTAATACAAATTAAATACTTTTTTTTTTTTCCCCCTGGTTGACATGCCGTCTGCCAGTTGCTCAGGGGTATTAAGTGTTTCCAATTTCTAATTGTCSATTTTATTTTTCTTTAGCAGATGGCTAAAGAACAGCTTTTCAAGCTGTTCTCAAAAGTTGAGCCCCTGTGTTCTCTCCAGAGTAGATTATACAGTGGTGGGTTTAACTTTTAATCAACTGATAGCTTGTTCTTGCTTTTTGCTCCACCTCTGGCACTTCAGCACTTGCAAGTTTGACAGTGTTTTGGCGGGACTTCACAAGCGTATCAGTTTTGTGCAGTCAGTAGTCTCTTAGCTGTGTTAAGTTACCTACAATATTGCCAGCTTTCACAGTATCACTGGACATGTTCCTTGCTGTCTTTTGCTTGCTTGCTCTCCCTCGCTCGGGTGATGTACAATGTAAGAATTTGCTTGGAAAATATGAACCAAACTCCAAAGTTTATCAAGAAATCCATATTCCAGAAATAAAACATCTGTAGTCTTATTACGTGTCTGTCTCATGATGTACTATTGAAGACATTTATCATTCTGTTTTGATAGTTACTACATCTCAGTTACTCAGTGATGTCATGAGCAACTAATGTTCTCATTTTTTTTTTCTGTCAGAAGTGGCATTCTGGGGAATGTGAGCTAAGGAAAATTGATGCTAACATATGAAAAAAACTTTRTAGGGACTTTTTTTAATGTCTGAATGCTTACTGATTTTTCTACTCTATTGGATTGATCCGTAGAAATTACGATTCTAAGTATAAAAAGCAACATATAGCTGAAGCTATATGTAGCACTGCCGTTGGTATTGTGTGCCACTTGATTATGAGAACAAGGAGAGTAATGTTTGCCCAAGTTTACTGTAGCTATGCCTTCACTTAGAGCAGGGAAAATTGAAAATGATCAGTTCTCTCACTGCACTAAGATGACAGAGTTTGAGCAAAATGGGAGAGAGTTCCTCCTGGAACTACCCATGTAAGTGAACTCCAGATGCTGGTGGTGCATGTGAGCCTCCTAAGAGAGGCTGGAAAGGAAAGAGCTTGTCAGATGGAGGAGAAGAGCCTGCCAGAATGGGCCTACAGGTCTTCAGTATTTCAGCTCTGGATCCCTAGTTCCAGTTTTGAGGCATGGATCTCCCAGAAAGCTGAAAACCCTTCTTCTCTTCGTAATATACCCATTAAAATGTACACTGGTAGTGTCAACATTTCCCACTGATCTGCCGTTGCGGTGGCCTGCACCAGCCCTGTCCTGCCTGTTTGAGGAAAGGCTGGAGTGTGAGCAAGGGTGAGTGTCATTCCCGAAGTCTCTTGCTTTTGGAAGCTGTTCTCATCCAGGCCAGAGCAGATGGTGTTATGAACCTTGAAGATTTATGGTGCTGAAGAAGGACGTTGTTGTTTCTCTTCATTGAGTTAAACTGAGAGCTCAAACTGAGGTAGCTGGGGAGACCCAAGAAGTAGAGCAGGAAGAAAGGGAAATCTTTTATCTGGTCATGAGGATGCTAAGCAACGGTATCCCTGGTATACCTTGGCATCTGAGACTCAAAGTAAAATTTTTGTATTTTGATGATTCCTCCTTGAAGTGAAACAAAATTTCTTTTTCTCAAGAGCCTCAGCAAGAGTTTTGCCTCATGTATTTATTTTCTCTTTAAACCCAACTGAAGTTGTTGAGCAACTGAAACACTTAAAACAGTGCTTATTTTGGAACTGCTCAGTAGCTTGAAGTAGAAAGCCTTGTGGGATCAGGATTGAAAAGAAGGGGGGTAATGTGTATTTCCCCCAGGTGTGGGCGAAAATAGTGGGACGCAACATTTTCTGTGGAACACCAATCTCTTTTGGGGGGACAGATAGGAAATATTGACAGCTGTTGGAGTGCCTGCTTGTTCCCCTAGTGATTATCTGAGAAACAAATTTTTAATATCCATAACCATATGTGACTCTGGGACTAGACTGTAATCTTGTCTTTGAAGTATAGGGGCTTTATTATTATTGTTTTATATTAATGGCTTGTGTTCTCTCTGGAATGTAGGGTTTTTTGACTTTTGACGATGCGTKGTTTAGGTTCTTGTACACTTGCTGGCTAGAAGCTGTTTGGGTAGTTCAAAAAAAAGCGTGAGAAGAAGGAAAAGTCCTTTCTGCTCTCTCCAGTTTGGCTTCTCTCTGGTTTCTGGAGCGGTGCAGAGAAGGATAAGAAAATTATAGTTTTTAACATTGAACAGCTGCCTTTTAAATTATTGTTATTTATTTATTTTTACACGTGCATTCTGGCGTGACTTGCAAGTGAGATAGAGTTCATGGGATTCATCCTGTTCCCTCAGGGACATTTGTCCGCATCAGAGAAACATCACACATTGTGACAGCATTGGCAACCTGTCTTCCACAGAGGCTCAGCGCTGGAACCGATGGGTAATCGTAGATCAGGAGTGAGGCATACTGGTAAAGCTTCCTCGTGCTTACACAGCACCTACCTTTACTGTGCCTTGATCTGTCCCAAGCCCTTAGTCACAATAGCAGTATAGGGACGAAATTCACACTCTGCTTGGCATGAGGGAGAAAAGAATTGAGTAATTATTGCATAGTGCTTATAAATTCAGCCTCAAAACTCCATTGGTGACTGCCAGAGTTAAATCTGTCAGCACCTAATATGCAGTGTGAGTGCCTTGATGAAGGCACTTGTAAGGATAGCTTAAAAAGCACAGTCAAGCAAATACTCTGATTAAGTTTCTAAATGGCACCTAGGAATCCATTTCCCCCTTACCTTAATATGTCAACATGTTAAGGAAATAGTGTTGTAGAGGACAGTGTAGATACCTATTACAGCATGTGACTTTCTCTGAAAGACAGGCTACCCTTGCAGTAAATGGGCATTTGAATTGTTGTATTTTGCAACCAGAGCTACGTTTTAGAAGAACTTAGGATATTGGCAGTCAGCAAACTGGCAGGTGAGGGATGAAGAAGTGCTACAATCAGTATTCTGATATTCAAATTGCTTGTGCAAAGCAGGCTTCTGTCCAGATTCATGAAGTCTTTTGGAAGAAGTCTCAAACTTGTGGAGGGTTTTTTATGTCATTGCAAAATACTAAGCCTGTTTTTCCTTTTTAGAGAATCTTGCTAAAGGCTGTCTTCACTCTGGTTTGCAGCTTCATTCAATCACATTCTGTTTTTGCTCTTTTAAAGGTTTGGTTTCACTGCAGTATAACTTTCAGCATCTGTAAGAACTCTCTGTGGATCGCTGAACAATAGGGGGGAATGAAACCATTGCCAGCTCTGTACAAACTGAAGCCTGTACTTTAAAATCTTCTGGGCCTTAATGCATCCATCTAACTTCGAGGTCCTGATTGATCAGTGCTGGGAATAGGATCAAATTCCAGCTGGTTGTGATGTGCCAGGTCACGATTAAACTGTCTCGTTTGGGAAGGGGGAAGGAAAAGGAGAATAAATCCATATTTGCAATTCCTTAAAAAGGCAGGAATCCCGTAACTCTACAGGTGTGGAATCATTTTGGCCACTTATTCCTTAGTGCCTCAGAGCTTCTCTACACTGAAGTCAGCAAAGAGTGGCCTTATGGGATCAAGCTGCTGTTAGAGAAGTTGGGGTATGGCGCTACCTATGATTTTTGTGTATGAAAACCAAAGTATTCAAAGCTGGTTTAGCAAAATTCTGAACTCTTGTCCAAGCTGTGTCCTTGCAAACTGTGCAGTAATATTGCAGATAAGTTTTTGTGTGTAACCTAGAAAGCAGAAAGATTACATTTTGTTTCCTGTGATTAGATGAGGAATCCCTTAGTTGGAGAAAAGGCCTTTCCTAAATGAATCCCTCTCAAATAAATGAATTGCATTTGAGTATGTCTTGAGTATGTTACCTCACGAATGTTTCTTCAACAAATACTTTTTCTCTAAAATATTGAAGTTTGGAGTTATTAGATACGTTAAATGCAGGTACTGTGCATAAAATAATGCATTTGTTTGAATTTCTCCAAATGCATAAGACTTCTAAAGATGGAATTGCAGATCAGAATTTGAATGTACTGTAATGTTTTGGTATGGAGGTGTGGTGTAAGTGACTGAATTCACTACAAAAATAGAGCAAGTTTGTAGGTTTCTCAATTACACTTAATTATAAAGGTGGTCACTTCTTGTGTGAAGTAACAGAAAACAGGAAAAGCTATTACAAAGAAAATGAAGAAAAATTGTTTTCCTTTATATTGATAGGCTTATTTCTGAAGTTAATTTTAAAATCTGTGGTCTTCCTTTTCAATCATATCCCAAACTGCTATTTTGGAAGGTGCTGATGAATTGCTAAAACCACAGAGTAGATATTCTGCTGTTACAATGCTTGTTCCTTAATTTCTTTGATTGGAATATTTAACACAACTTGCTACTTGCTTATCATAGATAATGTTACAATTAATGGCCACCTCTATTCTGTGTCTTTTCTCCCACCTCAACTTTGCTTAACTTTCCGGTCTAAAGATTCTTGAAAATAAATCTCTCCTGAAGCTTCAAAATAATTAGTCTTTTGACTTTAATGGTAGACCTTGAGAAAACGGACTTAGATGGGCTTTCCCTGAAGTTTAAATTCTCCTCCATCCTTTACAGCAGAACAGTGTGATGTTGCACATAAGCAACCAGAAAAACACATCTTTTTGCCCCATTACATTCAAAACTGCTCATTAAGGTGAAGCTATTAAAAACAAATTGCATTTAAAAAACCAACAACTTTGTTTTTCAAGACAAAAGAATGTGCTCCAAAATCTGAACTGTTAGTGACATTTATATTTTTTTCTTAATTTTTATCTACAACTGAAATGAGGACTGAATGCATGTTTAACATACTATACATATGGCATATATTAGGCGTATATAGTACTGTGAGAGAAAGTTGGGTTTTTTTCTCCTTCTTCGGAGAAAATTTCCTGAAAGATTTAATGCACTATATTAGTAATCACTCTTAGACATAGTCGGAGGCATTTTTTTAAATTCTTAACTTGAACCAATAGGAATATAGAACTGCATTTAAATGTTACAATCACTAGAGCATTCATTGTAGTTAAAATAAGTAATATATGAAATATGCCAGTTAATAAACAGTTAATGTACAGGTGTTATTTTAGAAGAGGTCCCATTGCATTGTTCTGTTTGACAAGGTTATTCCCTTTCCAATTCATCTATCTGTAAACAACACTCAAATATGAAAGCACTGATTTATTTTAACATGCTGAACTGCTGTGCCTGACCTATATTATTCTGGAACATCTGTTGCCCTAAATTTTTAGGTTTTGAAGTAGTCTAAAGCCTACAATATTTAGTCAGGTCTTGTATTGACTTTGTCTGAAATTCCTYTTTGTTCCTTTTGCTTGAATGACGACTTCAGATTTGACACTTAAAAACAAGTCAGTCTTTCATTGTCCCAAGGTTTCAGTCCATTTCCCGCCTCCCCTTGTGAATTCAGAGTTTTATAATTATCTCAGCGTTTTGGCTGTTCCTCTTGGTCACTCAGTTCTGGCTCCGTTCATGTGTATCCTTCTACTGTCTTTGGAACAGTGGCCACCTGTTTACTCTTACTAGTGCTCTCATTACATTTTCAGGAGTCTCCTCAGTCACTTGGATATTTTGAAAAACATACTGAGCGATAATTCCTGAAGCCTCCAAAAATGTGGAAATACTTTAAAAAAGCATCCTTTTAATTCCTTTTAACCTAAAATCATGTTTTCCCATTTGTTTATAAATGTGTGGCTTACAGGATTAGCAATGCAATATATACCCCCTTAAATAAAATAATGACGTTATGGCTTGCTATTTAGTCCTTGCATTTCAGCGATGCATTTCAGTTCCTTAATCGATTGGGAAGATTTGAGTCCTGGGAAGTGTTTTCTTTCTCCAGTTATCATATGGATGATAATTTTATTCTGATATGTTTTATAATAATCAATATAAACCACCGAATAGGACAGGATTCATATTCCCTTTTGGATGTCATTTGCTTGCCCAACTTTTTTTTTNTTTTTTTTTTTTTTTTTTTTTTTTTGCTGCCCTGCGTTCCTCTGCCCTTCACTGGTCCAGCTCTTCCCTTGGTCTCCTACTGCCTCAGCTCCCTTCTCCTCCCCTGTGTCTAAACCTGTTTTTTGCCCTCCAAATCTGCCCAGCATACACTCATTTCCCACTGCCATTTCCTGCCTGTGCTATGCATTATATTGAGGTTTGGCCTGTTGGGCTTCGAGTAGTTTGACTTGACGCCAGGGAAGCCATGAGAAGCGACGGTCTCGATGGCTGCTGACAGCTCGTTCCTGAGTGAAGCAGCTGCAGGTAAATTTGGTTCTCTGCTGAGAGCAACCCTTTTTTTTCCTCTTTTTTCCATTGGGAAATTTGACCTTTTTGAAGAAGGACAAACATCTCATCAAAGTTTAAGGAAGATGTGAAGTTTATACAATACCCTGATTGTAACAGCTTAGCAAAAACACAGTGGTATGTTTACCCCACACTTAGATGAAATTTGAAAAGGAAAAAGAAATCCACCAACAACAGAGGTCCAATATATATGCTAACATCTAAGCTAGTGTTCTGGGCTCCCTTCAAAGCCAGTGGAAGAAAATAGGCACTCTGGGCATGACTCACTTAAAGCTGATGTCAAAAATGATCAGATGAGTGCTTATTTCTCAGAGGTAGACATCTAAAGTTTGGAGTGTGTTGTCTCTTATCATCCCCTTCAGGGATGTGGGGCGTTTACTCTGGAGCAACAATCAATAGTGATTTTGTTTTTGAGAAACAAACCTTCTGATATTTAATTGCTGCCTTTTTTTTTTTTTTTTTTTTTTAAAGTGTCAATCCTTGTAATAAAATAAATCAGAGTGGCTGAATAGGTACAGTTGATTCTCTTCCAGAAATGTTTCTGTATATTTTCTATCCTCTGTATGATGGGAAGTGTAGAATTTTGTGAGGGAATGTTTGTGCTTTCTTAATGCACGGCTAATTGGGCCCTTATATACAACATAAACATTTTTGGCTGCAAGTGATGTGGATTTGGCCTCTGTTTATTTGTGTTTATTCAGAAAATTGTAACTGCTAATTAGTGATCATGTCACACTGACAACAGAGCCATTTAATTTTGTTCTCCCCCTTTGGAAGGGGGAGGGAGTGAGAGGGAGGAGGAGGGTTTAGAGATTTTAGCATAGCTTATTGTCTACACAGATGAGAAGCTTTGCTGCCCTGTAGCTTGTGTATTGTCCCATAGAGTTTTGGTAGCTTGACCTGCTCTTCAGTCTGTTGACCCTTGTCTTTCTGCTCAAGCTTGTGCCTGTCTGATGCTAATTAGAGAGCTGTTTTCAGCTGTGTCCTCCTGAAAGCAGGATCTTGTCCAAAGACCGCATTGGTGGTCCCAAACAGAGCGATGCAACGCGTTTTCCCAGTTGCCCTAACTGCCTGCACTCTGAGCATTTACCATACGAGACGCATTATGTAGTTATTAAGCAATGAGGTTAAGGTACCAAGTGCTCAAACACTGTGGCGTTGGCGTGCTCTCCGACTAGCTAGATAACACATTCATAGAGGAGTGCGACGGTGTCCTGCCTGTCTGTGGTCGAATTCTGTTTCAATTCTTCTAAATGTAGCTGTTGATTCAAAACACTGAGAGCGTTAGATAAAAGGCTATTATATTGGAGATTCAAATAGTGCAAGAGTGCTGGGCTGCCTTTGCATTCCTTCTAAAAGTAGTACAGAGGAACTGTTAGGCGTTTGGTGTCAGAGCTTCACAAAATAACTTAAGTATTTTGTGGCAGCTGGATGAATAGAGCCAAAAACACTGTATAAATTACCCTTGAATGATCTGTTTCTATTCTTTCTTTGTCATGGAGGACTTGGTTAAAACTGTGAATCTCGCCAATAGAATTTCTGSTTTCTGAATAATTACTATAATGTTGTTACGTTGCACCAATCCACTAGRCTGTCCCGTAAATATATTGTCAAATACTTTGATAGAAAATGGACTTACTCGAGTCCATCTCAGTAAGATAAATATAGTCTCTACAAGTACGTCCTGAGATAGCTAGGATGGCTTAGAAAGCATATGAACTAAAAGTTCTGTTTATAGTTTTCTGGCTTTTTCATTGTGTCAYGATTTCATAATAATTTGAGGAAGGTCGATGATGGTGTTGTTCAGAAACTGCAGATGCTTTGTTTTCTTTTGTGGTGGKTTTTTTTTTTGTTGTTGTTTTATTGTTCATGGTCAGTATTAGGAATGATGTGATAAAGTTTGCTTATTAGTCCATTATAAATTGAGAACCATTTTTAAAAACCAAGCTACTTTTCAGTTAGGAAAGGCACAAAAATTAGTTTCTGCTATCTTGAAGATTGCCTTATATATTCATCAGATGAATAATTCCAGAATACTTATACTCAAAACCAGCTAAAACTGAGTTTTACATGCATATTTACAGGTGTGTAAAGTTTACTCGGTCAAGGAAACACAGTCTGCAAAAACTTGAAAAATATTACAAGTTTTACTGCCAGAAGTTTTTGTTAGTGAGACCTCAGTGCTTTTTTGAGTGAAGTTTGTGAGCAAAGAGGACTGTGCACAGTCCCTTTTTAATTGGGAGCTGTGGGCCGCCTTATTTGGAACTGATTAGACAATGCTAAAAGTCAGCTAAGATGGAAAACTTATTTTCTTGCTGAATATTTTTAAAAATTGCAAATAGCAACCTAGAATGCAGCGGGCTAAGGGTGATTATTATTGTGTTAAAAGTTTGTTGGTACGTTTGAATATTAAGAGAAGTGCTATAATAAGTCGGTTGCCAATGGGATGGAAAAAAAACATCTCCTGGTCTTGAGTCAACTTGTTTGTTCATCAGATTGAAAAATTACTACATAGAAGAAAAATTATTGGAGTAAAAGCTTTTTAGCGTGTGTATCTGTGGTCTGTAATGTAGGAATGTGGATTTCATGTGTGTGTGCATTTTGTTTCCAGTATCTTTGCTGTGAGTGATTACTGCTGAGCTTTCTGTGATCCTATCACAGCCCCAAATTGCTCTTAAACAGGAAACTTTGTCCGATTGTTTTTAAAAAAGACTGCTTTGGCTGATGTATTTGGCATGTACCTTGTCTGTTACTATAGTTATAAGATATCTTATTATTGAGTGAACAAGAGGAAAAACCGTAATATAGAACAATGTCATGACACATAAGGTCTCTTCAGGTGTTTTTAATCACAGCACTGCTTTCCTCTTCCTAAAGCAGCATGGAGCTTTTCACCCCTTCATCACTCTCTGGTTTACAGATATCTTCTTGAATGTTACTTTGCTTCCAAACAGCTTCATTTTTACTCTATTAAAGAAAAAAGCAGAGCTAGACTCCACTCTGCTTAGAACCTGTGACTCCCTGAACTTGGCTTTCTATTACCTGAACATCTTTAGAAAACACAAAATGCTTTTTAATCTTGATTTCAAAACTAGTGTGCTGATGCCATTTGGTGTAAAGGCTAGCTTAATAGCTCGTTTAAAAAATTTGTGTTCTACTTATGCAGGAAATGTACTCAGATATTTTTCCTTTAAAATTGAGCAAAACTATATAAAGACTGGTACGAAAATCTCTGGTTTTATGAGCTAAATATAAAGTTAGACTACCTAGAGGTTGTTTAAAAAAACCTGGAACTTGAGTTCTGATAGCCTTTGTAATTTTATTTCATTTTTTTACTGCAACTGTGGATGTTGTTCTTATCTATGTTGCTAATGTTTTATAGTCTTACTAAACTATTTGAGTCAATATCCTCCAAGAGATAATTCCACCTACTCCACTTTCTCACTTCTACTATGAAAGCTTTTTTTATTTTTCTTCTAAATTAGAGAGCTCTCTTCCCCCACTAGTTTTCTGTAAGAGCATTGTTTCATTATTCCTGCTGCATTCTGAATGTTTTATTTATTTATGTATTTCTCCAGTGGAGTGGGGTTGGAAAAGGTCATTWAATAATTGGGCATTTTCCATCCCCTTTTTCTCACAGTAAATCAGGTCTTAATGCTCAATTACTCTGCAGCTATTCAGGCTATTGCAGAGTAGGTATAAAGCACTACCTTCTAATTTGGCAGTATTTTAGAATTTCTCTGTTGGCTTTTTTACYGACAGTTCTGCTATTGGTATAAATTGACTGCATGATGCAAGGCAGAGAAGAGTAAAACTTGGTGTAACAGAACCTTTTCTTTAATACTAAATTTCTAGATGTGCATCTTTTGCTACAGTGCCTGTGTCTTCAAGTTGTTGTTTGCGATGCCTTTTGGCTGTGTTTAAAATTATGAATAAGCCTTTTAAGTTAAGGAGAGTAAGTTCTGTGACGATAATTATCAGCAACATTTGACTTTTAAACATTTCCCACATCGACACTGATTTTYATATTATAGCACTTAAAAACCAGAAAGGCTATCGTATGTGGCAGTTTATCGTTTTTTAATGCTAGCTCATTCAAATTCTAACCCCCAAGCTGTAATTTCTTTAATAATTTTCCCAGCGTTCTTTGATCATAACCTTTTTTCTCCCTAATAACAATGTATGAATGGTCATACTAGATCAAATTGCTTATCCATCTAGCTTACTCTTTTGTTCACAGGAGTGAATAGCAGGTGAGTAGAGGTGTGCGTGAAAGCAGAGGAGAAAACAGTGATACTTCCCGGGAACCTTAATACCAAAAATCTGCCTTTTGGATCTGCACTGAATGCCCATTAGAGTGTGTGTTAGAAACAGTAAAGCAAAAACCTCACTTTGTATTTCACTTCCTACATACCATCGAATGTTTATACATCTCTGTCCTGTGGCTTTTTTGTGGTCTTTTTTTCCAATTTGAAGGATCTCAGTCTGTTTAGCTGCTCCTTGTATGGAATACGTTCATCTTTTTCCTATCTGTGTGATTTCTAATTCCCTTTTTAAGAAAAGGAAAACAAAACTGAGCATGGAACCTCAAAATAAATAAATAATTGGGTACACCCCTAAGTCTGCAGCATGAGAAAATGATTTTTTTTCAAAAAATATCCTTATATTCTACTTGAACGTTAAAATAAATGAACATTAAAACTCAGGTTTAAGAATAACTTGTAACTCCTGAGATTTTTTTTCTTCATTGGCAATAGCTAGGTCAAAGTCCATTACTTTCTACGTAGGTATACTCAGGATATGTTCTGCTTGACTATATACACATCTATAGAATATATTAGGATTTACTAATATTGAATTATGTCATATAATTMATTGCCTGATTGCAAAATATCATGAGGGTTTTCTGCAACTCTTCAAAGTTGGCGTTCGTTTTTACTGTTGGATTAAAACCAGCAAACGCTGTCATTTTATTTTCACTGTTACTCTCTTCTTTCCCTACTCCTGTGTTTCGGTAATTTATTCATATGAGGAACAGCAGAGGTGCTTTCTGGCTATTTCTAAAGACCTTGCGATGGGTGTTAAGAATTTATTCTGAGCCTTTCGTAAGGTTTATGTGTTTGTTCTAGCTGCCGTGTTTTAAATGAAAATTCGGTTTTCTTTCAATTCCATCCTTATGTGTCAGCATTGAGCTCTTGAGCTTTTTGTGAAAACCAGGGAAATGTAGTGGAAATTCACTGCCTTTTTAGAAGAAATCACCAAAGTTGATCTGTTAGGATGAAAGCAAACCTTTGATTTACTTAGTAGCACTATTATACATGTATTTTTCCATTTTAATCTTTCTTTTATTGCATTTAGCTCCATTTGAAAGTATTAGAAGACCTGATTCTCCTTTTGTTGAATTTTTATATCAGAATTTTCACCAACGTAAATGGTTACACCCATTTGATACAAATTAAAATGAGAAGACTCACCATCTTACTTGCACCAGACGTGGTAGTGAACAGATTTTTGAGAGATAAACTGGAAGCCTAGGAATGTACGGGCAGTTTGTCCTTCATGAAGGCACATGTGCTTTATTTAAATATGCAGGAAGATTTACCTCCAACTTAGTTTTCCTAGGCTGCTTGGGAACTTCTCACAGTGCCGTTTCATCTTGGCTAACCTACATAATTTCCTGCCATCAGCATTTTTTCCATCTCCTCTAGGTCATTAATAAATACATGGAACAGTGTAAGTCTCAGCACAGCTCCCCAGGGCACACCGCTGTTAACTTCTTTCTATGCTGAGAGTTGGGCATTTATTAATACTCCTTTGCTTCCTACCTGTTGGCCAGCTTTCAGGCCATGACAGGACTTTACTACTCACTCTGTGGTTACCAAGGTTGTGGG
>JASVER010000038.1:6470409-6695658 GCA_030449065.1 Oceanodroma leucorhoa
CTCTGATGTAGGACATGTAACCTACATTCAGTGCTGCTTCTTTATCCGCTGTTTTCTTACCTCTCCCAAAGAGTTCTAACAGCAGAGAGAGGCAATATTTCATTTGTAAGGGCTGTACTTCTTTTCATCCCTGTAATGCTCATCAAAATGCTTTATATCTCCATGTAGATTCAACCTCATGGTCCTCAACATCCAGTTATTTTTCACTTTTCAGTATGCTACGTCTTACCCTTCAATAAAAGAGGGTAAGCTGAAGATCATAATTCAAGTTGATGGTGTGTGGTAATGAATGATGCAGCTAGGTGTTTTCCAGTGAATGTGCAGCACTGGTGTCCCTTTATTCTGATGCCTACTAGCAAAGAAAGTGAAATTACATCTACATAGGTTAAGGGTTTTTTTCAGTTACCTTTTTTGTAAAGCATGTACATTTGGTTACTTGAAATAAGACTGAAATTGCACCCTGAAGGTAATTTACAGGATTTTATTCTTCTGAATAAAAGAGCCTCCTTCTTCCTATATACCATAATTAATTCAGAATATTAGAAACTGTAAAATAGTTTATTTTTTAATTTGGTGTTATTACAGTTTCTTTTATGTACTATTTCTCTTATATGGTATCATCCATTTGGCTTCCAATTTACCTTCTCTGCTTTTCCTTTTTTCAATAGTTAACACAGTTGCTATTTTTTATCTTCAGTTCATTGACCCATTTCACACTTGCTCCTGATTCTCTCAAATGTGAGAGCTAAGTAGGCTGTTTGCTTGTTTTAGCTGACTTGCAATTTAAAAAAAGAAAAGCTTTTTGTTTAGCAGCAAGCATAGATGTATTAAGTTCCGTAGCTGGTTTGCAGACAAGCAAAACTGGGTTTATCTTTGTCTAAAGCATTCCGGGTGTTGCCACTGTCACTTTAAATTCAAAACCATCAAAATTCTGTCTTCTATCTATTCTAATTTAATGTAAACTTTGTTTAAAAAAAAAAAAATTGCAATGATATCTGCCACGTTGGTACTTCAGAGATCATGGGCAAGAGTGTTGCTTTCACAGGATTTGTGTATATACATCGACTAAATCTTGCCATATGCAAACCCCTTACTGGTTTAATATTTAGAAATTTGGATTATTTTGGCGCACGTCATGGGTATTTTAAAGCATGATGCAGGTGTTACATACTTTATTTTCTCAACTGATGTTATTTAGATTATAAACTTTTCAAAGTAAGAAAAAAATAATGTGGATGAAAGGAAGATTAGCTGCAACAAGATCATGTGCTTGTGTACTTGAATATATCCTYGTGTTTCAGTATTTAAATGCGTTGTTGCACTAGTTACATGGGTATATATGGGAATACAAATGTGTGGATCACTCAAAACTTGCTTTTATTTAGAAAACTACTTTAAAAGCAGAAGAAAAATGATTGTATACTAAATATTATGATGGATTCCTCCCTGAAGAGTGGTGGTGGGGAAAATAGATTTGAAGAGGGGGGTGTCTAGTTCTATTAATAGTATGATAATAAATTTCAATGTCAGAAGGCTGTTGGGAAGCTGAAGACCTTGTCTTTTGGCTTCACTTGGTTAATTCTTCATAGAGACTGTTCCTTTGGGAAATACTTAGGTAATACCATTTATTTGGAGTGTTGGAGGTAACAAAGTAAGCRATTCATAGCAGACTACTTCTATTGATAATGAGTGCTGCTGCTTTTCATCTTGATGTGCTGTTTGAGCAGTGAGATGAGCAGAGACACATACYTGTTCTTTTACACAAGAACTAGTTTCTTAAAGCTTGAAGCTGTTCCTTGTCACCCTCCCTTTCCTCCTCCCAGGTGAGGTACCATGTTCCAGCTGAAAACATCCAACCTTCTCACTAATTAAGAAGAAAATAGAGAGGTGGTAGGTCTTCTGTCACTTGTACTTTTGTCACTGGAGTTGTGAGGGGTTCCAGCTGAGAGCAGGCTTCATTGTGTGGCAGCTAGTGTGATCACACAGGAGAGAAAGATYTTGTGCTGAACAAATTTGTCCAAATAGACAAAGGGATAGATTAGTGCAAACCAAATTCCTTCCATTTTTTCTGAAACATAATGCTGCTCCTCAGCAGTCGGAGATGACAGACTGCCATCTTCATCCTGTGAGGGCAGTCAGGAAGGGGGCTCACCTTGTAGGACAGCTGATGCTTGAGGGAGTTGTTCAGTTAGGTACATGTGCATGGAAGATGTGAATGTTAGGTGTAAGCATCAATGCTCTCAAACGCTCCTTCAGAAGACCCAAGAGGTGAGCTAGAGGCAGGTGGTGAGAGGTTTTCTCCCCCGTTGTGGTGGGAGCCTAACAGTAGGGTTGAGAATTCCTGTGGGCCTGCGGACGCTGAGCTGCAATGTGTGGTCAGCCTGGGTCACCATGTCCAGGCACATTCACACCGCTTAAGACCTGAAAGCGATTTTAGCTCTTGTTCTTCCTTCATCACAACTACAAACAAATCAATTTCTCTCACTTTCTTCCTTTATTTAAGACTTGGTTCATGGTTCCTACTCTTTTCCCTCTCTCACCTTCTGTGGCTTCATGGAAGCAAGGAAAGGTGGCCATGCAGGTCTTTCCAATTGTCTGGGCAGTTCTTGTTGAAGGAAGATAATTGGGCACATGTGGCTCCAAGTAAGTGGTGACTTATCTTGAGTTGGGGAGGGGTGTGAGTGTGTATTGGGGGCTGGCACAGTGCTTCATTTTTTCAGCTGTTAAAAGCTTCCAGGACAGGCATGCTTTCTGCAAAGCCTTTGCTGTTGTTCACTTACTGTCGCTGTAAACTTTGCTTCGTATTTTTGTTTCTGCTGAAAGTTCTCAATAGGATATGCTCATTCACACCTAAATCATCCCATCTTTCTGGCCAAAAAGTAATTCCGCATTCTCAAAATAAATAAAAAAAGCATATAATCCTCTGGGTTATTTGTTAGAGGGTGATATCTTATAGGTCAGGGCAGGAAAAGAGCTGCTGCTATATTGATTTGGAATGCCACAGAGTATTTCTTGAAGGCTGGAAGTCATTACTTTTACAGACCTGTTATGTCTTATGTGCTCAGCATAAGCTTACTCTTTTGGCCCTCGCTGTATGCTCTCCTGCTGTGGTCCAAATGTTTCATGCGCTGGCTACACAGCCTTGCTTCCGCCTCCTATCAAACACAGCTGATTCACAGATCTGTGACCTTTCACCGATCTGCTGGTGTATAGTCCAGAAATGTGGGAGGGACAGAGGAGCTCTGTTATGCTTTGGAAAATGTGTTATAAGAAACAGATTCTCAGTACCAGCTTTATAAAATAGGCATTCCCTTTCATAGGGTCTAGTTTGCCTTTGGCAGAACAGCCTCACAGCTCTGCATGGGTTGTGTTGTGAACCCATGCATAAGTGCATGTTTGTAGTGTGAATAGATGCCTTTTTCCCTGGATGCTGCTTCCATGGGATGATGTGTTAGACTTTTATGTCAGACTTCTAAGAACTGGAGACATTTGCTTTTGTATAAAATCATTTGGGTAAAAGTCCTTTAGAGCTAATCTAGGAAGGAATTGAACAGAGGTGTCTTTGCTGCTTATTCAGAAAGTACCAAGCTGCAACTTGTTTCATAGTCTGAATAGAGAGGTAGGGAATAAACTTCAGAGAAARTTTAAGAAAAGAAAGCAGGAATATTTCAGAAGAGTTACAGGCATAATTCAAGCTGATTAGCTCAGAAAAATTGTAATAAATTAAGGCAGCCAGTACTGATAGCTTCTGCTTACAAATGCAGTTCATTAGGGTAGGTCATTATCTGCACGCACTCTGTATTGCTTTCAGTACATTTAATTTTGATGACTGGAAACCCTTTGCATTCCTCCACCTGCTGCTTTTTACAGTCTTTAAACATCATGAAAAATGCAGGCATCTTGTTTCATGCTTGAAAAGATTTTCATGTGCCATCTCACTTGGGCTGCCATAAAAATGTTAGTGGCTTGATAGTTGCAGACTTCAAGTTATTTCAAGTAAGTGATGAAACATGAACATTTCAGATAGTTGGAATGGAAAGGCGCAAACAAGATTTGCTTTTCTGACAATAAAGGTGACATTTTGGTATTCTAAGTAATGTACAGTCCAATATTTACAAGTAAGGCATATATGTGTGAATAAAGAATTATTCTGTACATACAGGCAGGCACTGGACATATTTGGTCAGTAGTAACCATTTCCAAACTTCTATAAAGTAAACCAGAGTTTAAAGAAATTAATGGGTAACATACTGACTGATATTTTGTTATTGTATTGGTCATAATCGTAAGCACAGAGCAGCAACTCTTGCATTATATATAGTATTTTTAAAGCTTATAACCTACTTCATGTGCTACAAGAACACAAGGAGTATTTGAAAGGAGAATTTGGCATGAAACATAACTGCTTGCAAAACTAACTGATTCATTGCTGATCTTCCATTTTGCATACTGCTAGGCTATTCAGATAAATCCAGATCTTTCTGAAGCTAATTCATTGACAAAATCCCATTTCCATCACTGAAGCAAGATCCAGATATGCACTTCCACTTAAATCTTAAAAGCTTTTTTACGTATCTTTTCGGTTTTTCTGCCCTGAAACGTTGTTCAGTGAAAATATAAGCACCTAATATTTTTCTTCCACGACTATTATGTTTGCTTAGGTAATAAGTAGAATTTTATTCCCCTCCACCCACAACAGAAGAAAGAGAATTCCCAAATGAGATCCTCTACGGTGATGAGTGCCTTCAGTGCAAAGCTTAAGTGGAGGCCCAAACACTGAGCTGCTATTTTTCTTTTCAACTGGAGAAAAATGTATAATTTCTTAGTGATACTACTCGTACACTTCCCACTAGTGATGTAATCCCTCTCCATTCCATCAAACTAATGTCTTCCAAAGAAAATATATAAAGGAAAAAGGGAGGAGGTAGGACTATTTATAATTATTTTCATTTGTCAAGCAAGTTGGTGCTTATTCTACCTTTATTTTACTTCTTGTGCTTGAAACAGAGTTCTCCATTAACAGTGTCTGTGTACCCACACCACTATAGTATTTGAGCTCCTCACAGTCTTTGTAATATTCATCCTTACAGCAAGGTAAATAATTTTTTTAATTGCTCTTCTACAGACAAGGCATTATGGGTCAAGAAGTTTTTTAAAGTTAGATCCCTAAAGAATTTCTCTGTGTATTTCAATGATTTCAGTAGGCATTAAAATTCTGGTAATCTGAGTTATGTGACACCATCAAGGCTAGAGCTGTATCCCCGTTGCTTGAGGTGAGCGTGGCAAACAGTCCTGATGGGTACCGATCCTCTAAGCTGTGTTTCATTAGCCCACAGAGATAACGTGTTTGGCAAAGCCAGCTCCAAAAGCTCCTCCAACTTGTGTGGCTTCTGCTGGTCTCTGGGACGTGGAGGCATAATTTCTTGCTTTTCCAGATGGCTCAATGTGAGCCGGAGCTGCAGGAATCAGCTGATGTTAAGAGACAACCTTATTACCCATCTCTCTAACAAAACGTACAGCATGCATTATTTAAGCAGTGAACCGGCAACAAATTAAATAGTTGTACTGTTCATCACAGAACCTTAATTAATAAAATCTGATGCAAAGTGAGCAAGTCTGCCCCCAGGCACATCATTGTGATTAGATATTTGAAAGAATCATGGTAACTTTCTTCATATGTTGTTGTTATTATAATTATTATATTTTTGGTCCTGGGATTTCATTCTTGCTTTCAAGAATCCCGAGAGTCTGAAAACTTACAGAGRAAGGAAGGAATACTCTACTGTTGTGTGGTAAAGTATTGCCCACATTGTTCTTTCTGTCTGTAACTCATAGGGGTTTTATTTATCCCCTCTGGTTGCTTGCTGCTTTTATTCCATGCCTGTTGTTGATATTTTTAAAAGGAGACTGAGGGTGAAGTAAGCATTGACTGAGGATAGATAAACTGCTTCAATAAAAGGGTCTGAAGCTTTTTGACTTGCCTCTTTGGGGCAAGCCTTGCAGAAAGCCTGGGGCAGATGCACTAAACTAAAGCTACTGTCAGAATAATAGCATTACTCAATCAACTTTAATTAAAATAAAATATTTGCATTAAAATGCAGGGACTCTGTAGAKATTTTAAAATATTATTTTTTTAAATGACGTTGTAAAGTGAACTTATTTTTAGCTTAAAAACATAAAAAAAAAGCTTTATCAGTAAACAGCTAGCTTTTTGGGTTCAAATATCTTCAATTTTTCAAGTATTTTACATATTTTTTAATTGTATGCATGTGGAATGACAGTGGAAAGCAATTGAATAACGTAGTGTTGTGGGGAGTATTCTAGCTATAGTATTCTAGGAGTAGTTTAATTGCCATTGGAATACGGTAATCACTCCATATTGTCAAATTGCTTAGATTAGCAATCTACTTTATTCATCCTTTTTTAAGGGAAATTTTACTCTGAAAATGAATCTGGCTATATTCATTGCCATTATTTGCCATTTTTGGCCCTCTATCCTGGCTACAGTTAACAGTGTTCCTTTTGACAGACTATAATTTGTACATAAATGTGAGAAGACCCTGGAGACTTGGAGGTGCCAATAAAATGGGACCCATCAGAAGTAGCGGACTTATTTGGGCTGTAGAAATCAGGTGCATAAATAGCGTTGCTATTGGGAACAGGTAGCGGTGTGCATGGCTTGTCTGAGTAGTGATGGCAGGAATCCAGTGTGTATTCAGATGTCTTTTTAGGTATGGGCCCCTAAACCAACATCTGACTGACCGCTATTGCCTCTTATGAATATAAAACTCACTAGTGGTGAAAGTTGCTACTAAAGCCTTAAGAATAGAAATGATGTTCTGAAATGAAGTCATGACTCTTTTAATGTTGCTGTTGAAGCCAAGCATCTGGAACTAGAGATTTAAGTGAAATGTGAATGCCAGGAACCCTTTTCCCATGCATGTTGCATCGAACTTTGACATTGCTGTAGTACTACCAGATATTTGAACTCTGAAATGTATCAACTTCTGCAGAGTGTAAAAGGGCCTATTTGTGTAGTCTGGAAGTGGTAGCAAAGAGAATTGTGCTAATTTCCTACTGATCTTATGAATGCATATACAAGGTATGATTTTTCTTTTTTTAACGCTGATTTGAAAATGTTTGAAATCTTTAGTGTAGCTTCAGACCAGCTTGTTCAATGAAGCTTATTMTTGCACAGCTGTGAGAGGTTTAAATTTAGGTATGTTTCTGTGCAGGCTACCAGTACATTTACTGATCTCTCTGCAGCAAATATGATGGCAAAGATCAGTAATACCTCTATCTTCTGTATACACATATAGAACAAAAAAAATATTTTTCAGGCCTTTTTGGTTACATAGGTATTAGTATGAATCTTTCCCTTGTTGCTCCAGCAATGTAGTTACATTCAGATATCTATTCTTAAGTAAGAGTTCACCTGGTTTTAGTAGACTATGTAAATTTTAATGGAGACTATTTAATATTGGAATGGAATAAAGTATCCTGCCAGAGGGTTAAAAAAAAMCCAACCAACTTGTGTAAATATTGCAGAGTGGAGTGTTGGTTTTTAACCTGTCTCTGTTGGGAAGCATGGCCAGGTGGAGGGCCATTGACAGGAAGACGGGACAGTGGTATAACACCCAGCGTTGGTCCTTTTGGCGAGAACCATTTCTTCTGTTGAGGAATTGGTAGTGCTGTCCAAAAGTGATGTTCTTTAACTGTACCGTTTAATGCAAGGTTGATAAACTTAATTCTGTTCTCGATTTGATTATGGATAAAGGAATCTATTTTTCACATTGGTGATGGTTATGTAGGCTGCCTATAGCAGGGTGGGTGCAACACCACGTGTGCTTATTCCAGGTGGCCTTTCACACTTTAGAACCTAGACATTTTTACAGCACAGCATGAAAACAAAGCGACGTCATGTTGTACAGAGACTGGGGGTAGAGGAGGAAGGAGAAGATACTGAGGAGCTGTTACAGGAACTGCAATGAATTTTTTGGGTAATGAAGATGCTAGCTTTTTTTTTTTTTTGTTACTCAGCTAATAATTGTTGACCTTTACAACATGACTCAAAGTTCACAGTAGTTAAAGCAATCTCATTGCCCTCCATGGCTTTTTGGGTCACTGCAGCAGAAAAGGCACTCGGCCTCCCTGCTCTTTCATTTGGGAACTGTGATTTCATGTGGGCTTCCTGTCCCTGTGAGATGATTGCTCTGAGTTGACTTCATTCAAAATCGATTACAGAAACAAGTTGAGGCTGTCCATGCTTTTAGTGTGCTATTCAGTGCCTATTAAGTGTTTGTCAGGCTTTTTACAGACAGTCTGTGAACTTTACAAATAGAAAATGCTTATATTCAGTATGGTGAATGGGGATTTAGCTAAACTACTCTTATTAACATTAACTGAATGCCTTTAGTATTTACATAGTATTTTGCACTTTTGAAGTGCTATACTAACATTAATTAATTTTCAAAACACCCCTGTACAGTACTGTAGGTGAGAAACTTGGTGGCTAAATACCCATCAGCAGTACTGAGAATGTCCCCACAAGGATATAACAAAATGACTGAACAAGGTCGTTCTAAATTAAAAACCAGTTTAATTTAGTTTAACCTAATTCGCTAGCTCTAACTTTCGTTCATGCAGAACAGTAGATGACTGTGCTTGCTCTTAAGACTCCTGGGCATAATGGGACAATAGTATGAAAGAAACAATTATACGTTTCTTTGCTTCACGTCCTAAATTATGCTGACTGTTTTTTGCACAAATATATTTAATGGGTTTGTGGTGCCTAGGGAGGGACATTGGAAGGTGTGAAGTTGATACTTACATTAAAAAAACATAAAACAACAATGTGCTTGATGATAGACCTGTTGATGTAATCGGAGAAAAATAGAGGGGTGCATATTCACAACAGCTCACAGTCAGATTTAGAAGTTTTCTGATCTGCATTTAGGAAAAAGATTTCAGAACTTGGCATGAAGAAATTCTTTGCCAGACTATTAAAAGCTGACATCATCCAAAAGGGCAGATTATTTGAAATTTTGATCACTTGCTTAACAGAGTGGTTAAGTTCCTAAGAGCCAATGYTGCATCGTAAATCAACGCTTGGTGAGAGAGGGCAGCACCTCTATTGCTCACTCCAACTATCAACAAGGAAAAAACATTGTTTTCCTGTAAATTGATTAATTTCTAGATTATTATAGCATCTGTTAAAAACCAACCAACCCTTTACCCTACCTTCAGTTGTCCATAAACCCACCACTAGCACAAAGTAAGGTAAAAAGAAAAAATTAAGAAAAATTTAAAAATTGCTATTCCTTTTAGTTATACTAAAATGTCTTTGCTTTTTTGCTATTAAGGAAAATATGGGGGAAAAAATTTCCTCTGTTTTAGTAGTGGAAAGGAAAAAAACTCGATCCAACATTTAGTTTCAACTAGTCAGGCCTTTACTCTTCTTAAACTATACTCTTTGTAAAATGAAGACTTTTTCCTATAAATATTAAAAAAGTTACCATACCTGGTAACTCTCTGCAGAGCAAGGTGATAACAGCAGTGAATATCAAAGGCAGTTACATACTGGTATTTTTTGTTTAGATTTATTTCTGGCCTCTTGGGCTGAGGAAGTCACTGTGTAATTTATCAGGGAAAGGTTTTCCGACACATAATTTCTTTTCCTTCCGAGCTCGTCTGTGACTCTCGCAGCCACTTCCTCCTCTGTTTCTAAAGGTGCACAGGAAAGCTGTGCAATGTAGCATCATTTTGTTGACTAAAAGGAAGTGTATACATAGTTATTTCTGAATGGTTTTGCAAGGGAGGGAAATGGCATAAAGGCATCTTCCCCACTTTACTTAATTTTGCCCATTTTAAGAGCAAGCTTTAGCTGCATGAGAGCCATCAGAACCTAAGGGCTTATGCAGAATGGCTAAATTGGGAAATCRTGCTCAGGGAAAGAAATATGTGCGTCTGTGGCTGCATGCATGTGTGTGGCTTTTCTTTTAGACCACCTAATTTCACTCAGTGGGGTAATCAAAGCTGAAGAAGGGAGGTGGAAACTTTCTTTTAAAAGTAAGTCATTTGGGGGGAAAAAAAAATCCAAAACACTGCATGGAGTTGATGTTTCTGACAAGGACCGTCATATGTTTGGACAACTTAATGGATTTGTTTTGAAATTTAGTTTCTTTAGTGGGGAGAGTAATTGTATTAAATACTGTGTGATTCCCCCCCTCCCCCCTCCCCCCCTATATGGTTTAGTAATCCTACATTCTTACATGGAAATGGGAGAACACAGAAGCCAAGAGAAAAAAAAGCTGGAGGAGGGGGAGATGTCTTCTAATCTGATGTAGAACTGGAGAAATGTTAAAAGGTTTGGCTACTTAGAGCAGAACAAATCTGAAATCTTACAGCAGCAAAATACTTGAGGCTCTAAAACTGTAATTCTCAAAATTACAGTGCTGAAAGCCAGTTTGTGCCATTATAGTATTGAATGTTGTTCATGAAAGCATCACTTATAATAGAAAAATCTTACTGAATGTTAGATTCCTGCTGCTGCTGTAATTATCTTCCTTTAGATTATCTTTGTTTGGCTAGATGACTCTTAAAAAAAGAAAATCAGCCAATAAAGCATCATTCATATAAAACAAATTCTTTATAGGAATATTTGTATTGGAGTGCCTGAATTTTTATTTATACTTACCACTTTATCCCATGAGCTAAAGATCTCTCAGAAACCTAATCAGTTGGACATTTTCTCCTGAATACTACTTTCTAGTGGCTGTTAAGTTACTGTACCTTTCCCTAGAAATCAGGACTAGGATATTGGTGAATATTTTAGTTGTTTGGATTAAAAAAAAAAAAAATCCCCAACAGATGCATTTCAGTTATTTTTCTGTAAGACAAGATCTCTTCCACTCTTAGAAAGAATTTGACAGATTAGACTGTTAATGGCAAAACAAGGAGATGTGAGTTTGCATCATAATATCCCCTTGGCAGTGAATATTGAAGTTCAAAAGATGATTTCTGTCATCTGACCGTAACCACGCTTCCAAAAGGGCTAAGTGGCTGCTTAAAAAATAAACCACGTCACTTTATTGAGGGTGTTGAAAAGTGGTGATCTCTGTCTTTATGATTCTAGCTATTATGTCAGTTTTACTACTGCTAGCCTTGCAGAACAGGTACAGTCATGGGAGGCTGAACTGGTTCATACATCACCTAGAGAATTGCTAATGAAGTTCCAGCTGCCAAATTCTGCCTGCAAATTAAAAGCATAGCACGCTTTCACCTTGTTTATGTGGCTATTTAATATTCTGCTTTGCCTTTTAATTTCTAACCAATCTGCTTGCTGCTCCAAAGCCTTACTCTTGTTTTTATGTTCGGCTCAAGATGGTTGTCCTGTACATTAATTTTGAGTGTTACTGGTTTGGGCACAGTAGATGTACCCCTATGCATGTCTTGTTGAGATCTTTAATGTTTAACATTGCATTATCTAAAATGTCACTGCAGTTGGAATTAGCCACCAAACTTTTGCTCCTAAGTCATGGCAATATAAGCTTCAAAGGGGAACAGCTTGATTTGCAGATCCCTGGTTGATTTTGTGGAGCTAACAGTTGGAGAGTGGTAACTTTTTTTTGTGAGCACATTTGATCTGGATTAGAAGACTGTAAACCTAGAATCAGTCATTTTCACATTTGCTTTTCCAAGATGAAGCACACTTTCATTTCTGGTTAAATGACACGTGATTAAACAACTGTGACGGATGAGGGGATATATCTATGTCCAATTATTAATTCCTCTGTTTTATGAATAGGAGCTATGATTACAGCCGTCAGGGTGGATTAGAACTTCCATTTCGTAGCAGAAAACAGGCCATGCTTGAGGACATAAAAAAGGGACATAAAGGGAGTTGTCATCAATGGGTAAGTTTGTAGAACATGGGTTGCTCGAGGCAGTCATTTGTTTTCACCTAATTTCTGTCACTATTGGGCTCCACCATGGGAAATCCTAATAGAAGGGTGAGAACAACGAGAGGTGTGTTAGACTGCTTTTAAAGAGAGATGCTGTCAGAACACAGGTGTTCTAGGACTGGAATCCAGCGGCTCCGTAGGAGAAAGAGGGGCAGACAGAAACTGGCTTCCCTAAGTTGTAATTCTAGGTGACAACCTCATGGTCCCTTCCCATCTTGTCTTTCCTTCTCCTCCCAAATTAATTATGAGTTTGATGAAGGGAATGGATGAGATTTGAGTGATTCAGGATTAGTTCTGGGATCAGGGATGGGATTTCACAGTTCAAGGAAGAGAGTGGGAACTATAGCAGTGGCTGGGTTCTGCCCCAGTCCAACCCAATGGGAACATGCAAGATTCATTGCACTTGTGCTGTTCTCCAAAATTAAGACTCTCCATTAGAAAGACTGTAACAAAAATCTTCTCCCACTTTCCCACCCTGGCCTCAGCTTATAAAATGAGTACCAAAGTGGTGCTAGGTAGCTCTTTGTTCAGAAGAGCTAAAAGCACCTGGTTTTAGGAAATCGGTTGCAATATAATAAGGGTTTCACTTTTATATGAGGAGCTTCTTAATATATGATCTAATTAATCATAATAACCTCTGACTTCTTTATCTCCGCAATATAGAACTTTGCACCATCTTCTTCACTGTAAATCCATACCTGTAAAAATAGTTCAAATATTATTGTTTGGTAAGTGCATTGTTCTTTCTGAGTTGTTGCAACTTCTCTACTGGACTATTTCTGGCTATATTCAAAGTACAGTTTATGCACTTAAGCAAGGTTTTTTATATTAATGCTAAGTAGGCAAGCTGCTGAAATGCCCGTGACACATGTACAAAAAATACTTGTACAATATTATTTTTAGAGAGAGATCTTTCTGTATTTGTKAGAGTTTCAGAAGTGTTGGGGGGACGTACCAATATTTGAATACTGTATTTATTTTTCCTATAAAATCACTCTCCTAAAACCAAGGAGTAATTTATGTATATATCAACGCCAATGAGCAACTTTCTGTGTCTTCTTTCCAATCACAGCTATCTGGGAGTATACACTTAGACCTGATTTGAGGGGCAGGGATGAAAAGGCCTCTGCACTTACAAGTCTATTTGTACAGGAGTTTGTACATCACACCAATGAAGTTCTTCATCTCCCACGATTAAAAAAAAAAGATCCATGCTTGTAATTTCCTAGGAGAAAAAAAACAGAAGCCTAAAACTAAAAAGCCTAATTATAATTAATTGAAAAGGTTTTCTGCAGAAGCTAGTGGCAGTGATTTGCATAAATTCTCATTAAGGTGAATAATATATTTTCTTCAAGATCCATTAAACAAGCTTTAATCAKTTGAGCTTGAAAAACATCACCATGAAACTTCAGTTTAAAAGTCATTACACAGCATCTAAAATAAGTTCTGAAAAATTACAAAAATGTATCCAAGAGACATCAGCATCCTTCAGACAGTAAGAAGCCATGTAATAAATACCAAGAGGAAGGGTGGGTTGTTGTTCCTGACTTTAAGTTAATTCCACAAAGACAAAACACGCCTGGTGGGAAGGAAGCCTTGTGTCGCCAGCGCAGTGGGGTGTCGTAACGGAGTGAGGTATCTGCAAACTACTTTTTTTGCTAGTTTCAAGAAGAGAACGTGATGAACTGGCAGGTATGGTACAAGCTGCAGTACCTACCACCTCTACCTTATGTAGCGGATACCCTATGGCAGGTTTGTTTTTTTTTTTTTTTTTTTTGTTTTTAAACAGTTAAGCTGAGCTGGCTATTAAAACATTTATTTATGTATGCAACCTAAACGTTTTTGTGTATTTCTATCCACTTTTACTTTTCAGGATTAATTCAGATGCAGTCTTTCAAATCACAGATTCTAACTGGTTGGATGCATTGCCTTTACCCTGTGTTTAATGAACAACTTTCCTTTCTGAGTTAGTCCATTTGGTGATAGGAGCTGTGTGAAATTTAGTTGAGAGCAACCATTATCTTCTTTTAGCAATCTTTTGGGTGCCAGGAAAGGTGGAGTGGCAGAACTCAGAGTTTCTGCTGTTCCTGGCAATGCTTTCCTCTCTTTATTTAAGGCCATAATGAAATGAGCACTTTAAAAAAAATATTCTACAAATAAATAATAGTTCTGTTTTATTAATTGATTTTTATTATTGCTGAGAGGTGCACTGGATTCCTTCCTTGACATTTAGTGAGCAGTCATGCTTTTGTACCCTTTTCTGTTGCAGAAGCCAAATTTAAAGCTTTAGACGTTGGCACTGAATCAACTTTCTAAAGCAGCAGTTCCTAAATTGCAGTGTATGTATATACATACTTGTATAATTTATGACTGTTCAAAGTAGTAGTTGGCCAGGCTGGAACTGGTACCACTGGAATTGGTACCTGCCAACCTTTATTGTGGTACCTGGTCAAAGAAAAAATCATGCAGATTTGGTCCCTATTCTAGAACATTTTGCTTGCTACTTTCTTCTTTTTGACGTTTACAGTGTAAAATGTGGAGGTGGGGTCATGAATTTCAGGATGGATCAGGATGACTACTATTACTGAGTTCTAAAAGCTTTGTTCTCTTTATCAATTTAACACTTGCTGTCWTTGAGAGAGACCTTTTATGGTAAAAAGCAGTACCACTGGCAAGAAAATAGAGCAGTAAGTACAGCTTTTGTGTTATGTATGCTAGCAAGTTTGACTCATATTTTCCCCTGCTCATCATTAGGCATAGCTGTTTTTCCTTGTGAATTTGTCTTATTCGAGAGAGCTCAGCTGTACAGGTAAATAGGATACACTGATGTTTTCTTGTATTTTTAAATTGAGGGAAACCTCCCTCAATTAAAAAAAAAAAAACAAAAAAACAACACAAAACAAACCAACCAACCAACCAAACAAAAAAAAACCAAAAAACATTTGAAACTTCTGAATGAAAATGTAATTCATGATTACTTTTGCGGCTCTGGAGCCCAGATTAAGAAACTGATTGTTTGTTTATTTAGTAGCAGGGTGTCCTTAAGACTACTGGCAAATGCCAGTTAATTTTGGATGTTCAAATCAAAATTTGTTTCTAATGTCCCCACATCATTGTGGTATTCGTGATTATAAGAAGAAAAAGATTGTAAGAAGCTGTTACAGCTTCTTTTTGTGACCCTGGAAAAGAAAGGGAAAAAGAGGTTTTATATTTATTTTTTTAAAAAATTTATTTTACAGTATGGTGACCTGAAGTACTTTGTTTGTTTTCTGATTATTGTCACCATTATTTCTTATTTTATTATATTGGACAGCTTGTGTTTTAGTGTGTATTTCTTTTGGCTTTGTAGCAGCATTTAGGTTCTTTATCTTATTATTGTAATTAAACTGCACCCAAAATGTTGCATGACTCATCTGTAGAGAAAAATATACATTAAAATATCTACAGATAAACTCTGTTTTGATGTTTTTTTCCCGTTGCTTCAATTTTTGATGCTTTTACATCTTGTTTAAAGAGCTAGTATCCCAAAGATGACTGGTGTATGCTAAAATTTGGCTGAACAGTTCCTTTAAATATTATGGGAGGTCTATAAGTGATGGGTGGTCCAAAACCCAAAGTCACCATTCTATTCAAATAAACACACAAAGAAAGTATGTGCAAGACCTTTAACTCTTACAGGAGCTTGGCTGTGTGCCATGCTTCTGACTTAATGGAATGGCTGATTTCAGGGTTGCCTGGGGCCACAACCACAAATAAGCATATATATCTCTGAGGTCACTGAAACCAATTTTATTATTTTCATAGCTATTGGAAATAAGTCACCTGGCTTGATTTATACATAAAATTCCAGAATATCAGCCCACAGGAGTGACCTTTAATTTAAAACTTTCATCTGTTGTGTTGGCCTGTAACCTTGGACTGTAATATTAAAATAACAGCAGCTTCTGTCTCTAGAAGTACTATTTTATCTTTCTCAGTAGTTGATGGCTAAGCATTTGCTTTAAGTTTGGGATTCAAGTTGAATGTCTTCATCTGAAATGATCCTCATAGTCAGCACTGCTGCAGTTCCCAGTTAGATTCAGTTCAGTTTCCAGGGGTGGAACTTCAAACCCCCAGCAAGTTTGAAAATGTGATGGTGAGTTTTTGGGTTTCCTGTGCGCTCCCAGGCCTCTCATGAGGCAGGTGCTGCCTCTGTTCCACACTGGTTTCTACAGGTTTTTATCCTATAAGGCTAGAATTGAGAAGGAACTAGAGGGGGTGATGAAGTTGATTTGAATGAGGGACATATGGCTGATTACATACAACATATGGGTAAATTTTTCTAAAATAGTTGGATAGCAATGTCTTACTATCTCAGTATTTCTTCAGATTTCATTAAAAGAACATGGCAGTCTACACTGAAATCTTCATACGCCTTCAGTGCTACATCATCTTAGYGGATGGGATGTGTGAGTTGGATAGCTGTATTATTTATTGGCTATATGTCATAATTCATTTCTCAGTGCCTTTCTGCCACAACATGTTAGGAACCTGGGAAATTTATGATGCATACACAGCATTGTATTATTCCAAACAACTAATTTCCTGTGGTGAGAAATAAATCTTGAATTCCCGATTACTTAATAGCAAGATCAGTGTAGAGCCCTAGAAAAAGAAGCAAGTCTCGTAGACCAGAAACTGCTTGTTCCTTGTGTTACTCTAGGTTGGTTTTATTATGCAGAAATAAATACATCCTGCTGTTTTATATGCTCTGGCAAACTATAATTTTCTTCATTAAAACTTTCAATGGCTTGTAATGCCATGGGAGACAGCAAAGAGGGAGCCTGAACTCTGAAGAAGTAACTTTCCCCAGCTTTGTAGGTAATGGGTATGCGCTGTAGTTTATGTAAAGATTCAAATGGACTGTTGCTCTTTGGAAAAAAAAAATAGAGCATTACAATACTCTTTCTTAAATGATATATATAAAACACATGTAGATCCCTAGTAGAAAACAGACTCTGTTCAAGTTCAGGCATGTGAAGATGAGGCTCCTTCTCTCCAAGGTGAAATTCTGTATTTCTTCCRTCCTTATGTGAGAAGCTGAGATATTTGAAGAGAGTACATTTGCCTTGTCAACAAATGCAACAACACGGTACCCACTGTTTTTCTCTGTTTGAAGTCTGAAAGTGCTGACTGACCTCTCCAGGCAGTCTGTTCTCTGGTTCCTTTGGGTCACCTTCATTGCACTGAGTTGCATGTGTTTCTCTTAATCTGCCCATGATTCCGCCCCTCCCCTGCCCCCCCCCTCCCCTCCCATATTTCAAGTTTCTTCGTACTGTGATCTCAACCAGTCCTCCTTCTTTGAATAGAGAAGGCAAAATTATCGCTGTCCATTAGCAGTGCTGGAATTTTGAGAGACAACTTACAATTTCTGTCTTAATAAAATACTACATGTGAATTGTTTCCCTACAAACCTTTTCTGTGTTTGATGTAGACTACTGAAAGAAGCAAACTGTTGACTTTTTTAAAGCTTTCAGTAATTTTCGTAAAGCTTTGTGTTTGATCAGCTTTCCTCTATAGGTCTCTTTAGGCAGAACTTATAGCTATTGTTGTCTAAAGGCCAGAGTTACGAAATACCATAACCTTTGCGGCACTCGGGTTCTTCAGCTACCAGGAAAAATGCAGTCCTCTGTTGTGCTGCTGTCAAGGATGGTTGGACTTAAATGTTACAGTAGGGARGTTAAACCTAGCAGTTAAATATTGGTTTAATCTTCCAGTGGATCTTCAGACCTTCACTTTTTAGAAGGATACTTCTTAAAAAAGTTAAACCTGCTTAAAAAAAAAATAAGCAAAATAAAATGACACACAAATCACTAGTGGAGAAAGTGCAAGCAGTTGGCTAGCATAGAATTGGAGAGACTTGAAAATCTGGCACTGTTTCAGTTCAAYGCTAGCTGCTTTTTTGTAGTTCAGCTTGACTTGACTTAGCTGTAATGGTATTGTCAGGAAGCTTGATCAGGTGCGTGATTCTGGTAATGACTTCAGTTTACCTGAATTGCCAGCTGAGATCCTCTTTACTTACTGCCTGCCTCCCAACAGCTGCTCTAAAACATAAAGGAATGGTTTCTGGTTGTTTTGTTTTTATGCTTGGAAGTTTAAAAAGTCTACTGAAAGGCTATAAAAGCTTATGCCAGTTGCAGCTGATTATAAAACCCTACTGGTTTCAGTGACATAAATTGGACGTTATTCCAGTACTAATGTGGATTAACGCTAATGTAGCAGAAATCAGAATTTGATCCTGTGTGTTCTGATAACATAATTCAACTAATTTGTCATTTCCTGGCTTTTTAGCTCAATCTTTGACAGCATCCAGTAAAATCCTCGAGGGTATGCTTGGTGTGGACTTGCATATAATGGGAACTATAAAGCCCATATTTTCTTTCACAAAATAACTGTGATTAGTCCTTTTGATGTCACTCCCAAACTGTTGCCTACTACCTGGGTGCTCTTAACCAAGGAATTAAGAGAAAACAAAACTTATTTTAAACACTGCTATGGTTTCAGTTTCTAGTGTTTCACAATTGATATGGCATACCACAAAAGTTGGTTTACTCTAGTAGGTCCCTGTATCTGGATAAGCTATTGAGACAAAAATGAAACAAATCAGTAGAACCTATTTCAACCTTTTTCAGTAGGATCAACACCTTCCAAATGGGTGGGTGCAGTCTGCTCCATTAAAGTATGTTTATGAAGGGCATCCCACAGTGYTCCTGTAAAGAAGTTGGCCAGCTGGAAGAAGCATAGTTCAGTCATCCAGGACTATGCTGAACACTCTATTCGCTAGAAGTTGTTACACATCTTTGTGGAACCAAATATTGTTTTGAATTATCTGGATTGTTTTACTTTTTGATAGAATTTAGTTTTCATAAAAATTGATTTTGACATAAGTCTGTAGCAAGTTCCATTTCTTCCTGCTAAAAAAAAAAAAAATGCTTCCAGGAATTTGTCTGACATGTTTGTGGCAAGGCCTGAGGATAAAGGCTAACTCCGACCACCACAAATGCTTTCTAGCCAGATTTCAACCCTTCTATATATATTCTGTAGGAGTTTTGCTTAGTACGAATCTGAGAGGGAAAAGCGCTACACTATTTTTTAATTTGGAATCCTCTGAAAAGATACTTTAAATATTTTGGATGATTCACTGGTGAGTAAACTATCATCACAGAGAAATGTGAGCCTTGAGTTTTATCTGAAGTACATGCTAACATTTCTTGCTGCTCTTTCCATCAAGTTAAGCTTGCTTTGTTTTGTGTGTTTTCTGGGCTTTCTCTCTTTTTCCTCGGACTGTTTCACTGAAATGGCAGTACATCATCTTTGGTTCATGAKTGTGTAGCTAGACTTTGGAGCTGACTCAGAATAAATTAGGAGGATTCCCTTGCCCTCCTATTATTATTTAGTATTTGGCTTAAAATAGGGCTATGACCACAGTCACCTGTCACTGCATATCAGAGAAGGTGGTAAACTAGACTAGGAAGATAGTGATGATTTTGAAGACCAGTGGCATCTGTTTGGTTCCTTAAACCAGACTGATTTCAGGAAAGAAAAATTTTAAGAATTGTGTTTTCATTTACCCCTTTATTTGGAAGTTGCTGTCTAAAAATGGTACCGTTTGTAGTGTGTTAAGTTAATATATTTGTGGACAATCTTTCATGTACGTAACTGGGCAACTTTTGAGGGCAGTTATACTAAAGATACCACAAGAAAAAGATACTGAAGAGTTCCAGTTTCTTGCTATACAAAATAGCCTTTTAAGGCTTCAGCATAGATATTTGTAAGATACCAAAATGTGCTTAACCTAAATGAAAAATGCTTATTCTGTACAATATTATTTAAAAAAAAGCCACCCCACAAATCTGCTAGCATGATATCCTTTGGGTGGGAAAAGTGATAAGGGGCGTACAATTGGTGCGTGTCAGAACACTGGCTTTACACATTTATCCATCTTCTGGTGGGGCTGAAGGGATGAAGAGGAGACTTTTTGGAGACAGGAGAATTTTGGGTGGGCAYAAATTCCACAGCTGATAGTTTGTAGCGTGGCGGGGTCTGTGCTTGGCAGTTCCGYGGATAATGAAAGCCGGGGTGAGTCTGACTGCTCTCTGAATCACTTGGTYCTTACAGTGAAAAATATGACCATGACCAATGATAGCTGGGTCTGGGATTGCTTCTCCCCCCCAGTAAGGACATTTCTTTAATATGAGTTCTAAAGCCAGTATAAAAGTTAAATTGACCTCTGTGGATATGCATATAACATTGTTTTCACTAAATAGCTTTTGAATAAAACCTTTCAGTTAAACCAGTGAAACTTTAAGGTTAGACCAGACCTTGATTAATGAAGTTTATTTTTGGTGCTTAAATAAAAGGCTTGAAGAAAGGACCTTACACAGAATAACTTGATGCTTTTCTTTATCCTCCCCCCCMAAAAAATATAAAAAGGAGAATGTCTGTATGTTACACTGTGGTTCAGTAGTTTCTCCTCTACTCATTATTTCTATATTTGTATGTGTACGTGTTCCTGGGTATTCTTTTCAATGCTTCACTAAAAATAAAAGTCAGAGTGCCGCCTAAAAGTTCTTTCAGGCTTTAAATTTAGAGTGCACAAGAGGCGTGGGTTTAGGCATAATTATGTACAATCTCCTTGAACTTTTTGAAAATGCTGTGTCAAAAAATAGATTGAATGGGAAAAAAAAAAGGTAATTTTTCAAAAATTAAATTACTGAGCTTTTTTTCTCAGTATAGTCTGCCACGTACTGAAAAGAACAGAGAAGTGGATAGTCACGGGACTGATGTATAACTGATAAACTCTATTCTGTAGTGGTACACTATGTGTGCCTCCATTTTCAGATAACGGTTTAAAATGTGTGTGTCTTGGAAAGGCTTTATGTATATTCAGAAGGTGCCTTGTCAAAAAAAGTAGTTTACTATCTATACTATTAATCTGGTTAAGAAACTCAACGTGTCTACTCTAACTACTGTATTCTCAAGCCTTAAGATTTCTGTCCTTGTACTGTTGTGAGTTGCTGCATGGTGAAATGGCAAAAATTATTTATGTTTTATTTTTCAAAGGAAAGTGGGGAAGAGAAGTAGTATAGTCCCATATTCTACTGCAGAACAGTAAATCTAATAAGGCCTACTGGGCCCACTTTTATCATCTAAAATAGATTTGAAAAGGGCAGCAGAGGTTCCCACTATGAATTCTGACCATGCTTCAGAAGCTGGTATTACATATATATATATATATATAAACAAACAAATCATGAGTTATTGCTAGGCAGTAGTTTGGCACTGAAGAATATTTTAAAGAATAACTTTGAATATGTATTTGAAATAATATGTTATCAGGTAAATATGAAGTATCTTGAAGTCTTAGAGGAACAGAATTAGCAATTTCATGTTGTATGGTGTAGTTGGAAGAGAAGCAAGCTTATGAAACAGCTGTGAGAACAGGAGAAAACATTTTATGGGTTAGGAATGTAAGTATTTTTTCAATAAATGTTTTTTTCACAGACCTACTGTACGTGCTGTGGTGAAGAAACTGAGCGAGCAGACGCAAAGACAGGAGCCGCCCTTCTCCCTCTGTTTTTATCTGTTCCCTCCTGAGAGGAAACTGATGGTAACCCATTGTTCAGCATCAGAAAATACTAATTACTTCTCTCGCTTCCCTCCAGCGTGCATTTTTTACCTGTGCATGAATAATCAAATAGTACTATGCCAGGCAGTTGGTATTAATTAGGGTTTCAAATTTCACATAGTCCATCTTCTAGTGTTTGTTATGTCACGCTAAAGCTTAAACTGAGAGGGAGTGAGGTGCACTTAGGGTTAATATTAAGGCCAGATTCTTTCAGCATATGAGGACACACTTAGAAATGGAAAGGCTTGTACTAYGGAGAATGATACAGTTCAAAGCCTTTATAGATAGCTTTTGAAATATTTATGTTGTGGGTGGAAAAGATTTTTCAGGCCTTCTCAACCTTCTTGAGATGTAACCAAAATGTTTTGAACCTTTAGTTACTTAAAGTTTTCAAAGCTCTTTTAGTCAATAAGAAAATCAATACATGCAGCATACTTCAGTGTAGTTAAGGCAGTGCCCAACAGCATTCAATGTTATATGTAACTACTGCCACTGCTCCCTTCTTCCAGGTAACATCGTGCATCTTCAGTCGCAAAGGTATAAAGTCTAGAAGTCTGCAGCTGATGGGCTGCTGAATCATAGCCTACTGGTGGACGAAGTCAAACCACAGCTGATGGAGTCATTCATGGAAATAAACAAGTTACCATGCTTAGATGTCTTTTTTTTTTTTTTCCCCATTGCATTCCGCAAATTTATGTTGCTTATTTTAAAACATCAATTCGTTTAAAAGGCATTGTGCAGCTTAGAAAATCGTAGAAAATCTGTATGTCTTCGGACTGTGGTACAAGACCATAACCTTTCTCTGTGATTTTGTTGTTTGTTTTCTGGAGGGGTTTTTTTTGTTGATTTCTCTGTGTCTTCATTTTTGGCAGTGGTTGCAATCATGTGAGGGTATAGTTATAGTTGTCTCATCCATCTTTCCATTCTGCTTATATCTAATTCAGGAAGGCCTCACCCAAGAAAGTTTTATGAGTAAAACACTACTTAACAGTCCTGTTACTTGTAGTTCCTGTTTGTTCTGGTACTAAACTGAAGTTGACTATGAAATTACTGCTATAGGACAGTAATAGTCCGAAATCTATAAATAATATYATCATTGTTAATATATTCTCCTGAGGCCCTATGCTAACTACGTATTCAGTTACATGAGATAGGAATATAATATTAAAAATATATATTGTTTTTAGTGTTTGAGCTCTGAGTTTGATGCATTCAGGTACTTCTATACAGTTAGAAAAGGACCATACTATTGGAAGAAATTAACTGGGCAGTAGTTTACTAGAACTTTATTTCCTTTTGTGATATTAGGTTTTCCTTTAATTAATTTAAAATATGATTTGAACCTAGGTGTTTTCCTTCAATCTCTTTGGTACTTRTAGTCCTATTCTCAGAGCCTAGCCAGCAACTCAGGATCCTATATATCACTTASGTAGTTGTTACCCGGTATTTCCCATCTGAGTTATTAGCTGTTCCTTAGAGATTCACCTAAGAAAATTTGTTCTTAGGAGAAGCTGAAAGCTGCAACTTGAAACCCAGAGGATACACAGAATTTGGTTTCCTGCAGGTGTCCCTAGTTGATATACAATATAGAGATCTTTTTTTGAGAAGTGGCATGGATAAAACTTCATTGCTTGCTGGATTTGTAGATAAATTCCACTTTCACAACTGGAATGAATTTTAGTACAGAACATGTAAGGCATAATTGCCATCAGAAATCTATCAGAATGGCAAATAGTTCCCTTGAGTCTATAATTAAACATTTGAAACATTTGAATGAATGAGTTTTCATGTACTTATGCCTATTACTTTCTTAAGACATCTCTAYGCACTAGATAGGATACTATCAATACAGACTACATGCATATTGTAGTCTGCATGCAAGTATGAGAATTGTGTGAAGTATGACAAACTCTACTTGCCTGCTTCCTGATCACGCACCTGCCTAACAGATAGCCTGTAAGTAGTTTGGAGGGGTAGACTCAGCTGCTCTRTATTCTGGGGATGTGATGAAGCTGTTTGTGCTCCAAAAAGTAGGCTATGRCTGTGTTTTCGGGCTTGTTGTCTATACAAGTAATGTATAATCTTGAAAGCATGCTTAGGATGACTCGTTAAGTTCCACTGTAAAAATCCTCTAGGGTGCTTTCCCACTGCTATTTATGAAAAAGGAGTAAATGAAAAATCTTCTAAAATGATCTTGAGGAAAAACAACGAAGAACCACCAGGCAGAGACTTGCCAGTCCATCACTGCCTATCTATTTTATGTGAGAGAGGGCTGGTCAATGGCTTCCTGTGTGCACGWTTGGGAGTTCTCCTTTTCCTTTAAAATATGTTCTCTACTTCAAATGCTGATGTTCATTTTCAGCATATGGGGACCATTAGCAATACTGAAGCTGGACATATGGCTTAACGCGTTAAATCACTTTAGAATGTCGCATCTGTTTTTTTACCCTGGTGTTAACACCTGGATCAGTTTAGCACTAGCGCAGAAGTTTAGGACATATATAGCTGTCAATTTTAAAAACATCTGGGATTTTTTTTGTGTGTGTATGCATGTATATGTGCATGTGTAAACTGCTGGATCTCCAGCATTTTTGAGTTTGAAAAAAATCTTACTGAATTGCACTCAAGGTGTGTACCAACCTAGGCAAATATGCCTCCTATGGCAGAAGGCTTCTTTTGAGTGGGTTAGAGATTATGATTTTGCCTTTACAGCTTTTGTCTTTCTTCAGACTTCCATTTTTGAAGAATTGATAGCTGACACTGATTCCTTCCCCTCCCCCCCCAACCCCATCCATTTGTTGTACACTGAATAAGATATCCTGCTCTCCCGGGATGCGTGAAATGGGCAGGCATTAAAAATTGAAGAAAGCAAGTTCCCTGACTGAGTCTGCAAACCTTATCTGAGGCTGCTTGCAAGTAAAAATGCCAATTGTGTTGGAGCTTTGAAAAACGTCTTTCCCTGGTGACCCGCTGCCTTTTAGCGAGAGCAGAGTTTAGGGCTCTGTTTAAGAGTGATGAGTGCAGTTGGAGAGTTTCTCTTGTTATGCCCATTAGCAAGATTGGACTAATCTGCGGGACATAACCTGAAGGTAAACTGTGAGTGAAAGAGAAGACAAGGCTAATAAGGCGTTTTGTAGTTTCCTTTATCCCAGACGCTTTCCCGGAGCCAGCAATTAATATTATTTTCTATCCGAGGAGAGCCCGGGTTGCTGCCAGGGCGGGAGGCTTTACAAAGGACATGTCAGTGCTACCTGCCAGGCCGTGAAGAGGGATTGCTTTCAAAATTGCCATTGAAATCGGCAACGAAGCATCAATACTGCAGCAGTTAACAGCTTGTTAATTTAGTAATTAAAGAAAAACAAGGCCTTGCCCCAGCCGGGAGCAGGGCAGCCAAGGGGGGGGGCCACCGGAGGGCAGTCCCAGCCCCGGGCATCGGGCACCTCCCTGGGGCCGAGGCCAGGGCRGGCTGTGGGCCTGCGGGTGGGCCCAGCTCGGCAGGGCCCGTGGCCGGGCAGGGCTGTGGGGAGCTGGAGACCAGCCCTGCTGCCACATCGCTGGGGCAGGGGCTGACGGCCCTGGGGGGGCTGATGTGGGGTCCTGGGGCGTGGGCGGGTGATGGGGCCCACAAAGAGGGGTCAGGACTGTCTAGTGCCCTCAGGGTCCTGACATGAGCAATTTAGTACCATTTATTTTTATTCTTCTATTTTATTAGATACAAAGCTTGTATTTCTCTCCCCTTCACCGAGATAAACATTTCATTTCATGTTTTTCTTGTCAGTGCGGTTACACAGCTGGGCTGGGGATGCAGCTGGGCACAGCCCGGCGGGTTATGCGCCGTCTCCGTCTGACCCACAGTAATGGTGTCCAGGGTGTTGAGCTTAGCGTTACTGAGACGCGTTTCACTTTTACTTGCGAGGGCAGAATGACACAGAGCTAGCTGCCTGCCTCGGTATCTCAGGTGCTCCTCCTGCGCAGTCAAGTATAATGTTGGCCAAGTGTGTTTTTTACTATGTATTATAATGTGAAACAGAGTAGTTGTTGAATGTTAACAAGCAACCTATGTGAGACTTGCATCTTTGCTGTAAGACATCTAGCTTCGCTCTTGTATTAGACTTTTGCAATATCCCAAAGCATTAGCTAGACTTTTTTTTGTTCTCTTCCTTTCAAACATTTAGCAAAAAAATAACCATATGGAAAGAGCTCTTAACTTTATTTCAAATTTTGACTCATAGAGAATACAACATTTGGCCTGACTGAACCACTGAGTAAGCTGGAACTGGCAGCCTCTCTATTTTTCATGCTGACTGGCAAGTACTAGAATCTGTTGCCTTTACACGCACAAGAAACTAGGAGTATTTCAGAATTGCCTGCTGAAATGCGTACCCAAACACAGGGTGATCAATACTGTATGTTCAAGGCTTCCTTTTGATTTTTTTGTTGTGTGGTTTTGTTTTTAATAGGACAGGACTGAACAGGAAAGGATCAGGGTTGCATCAAGTTTGTTGCTACGGCTGTAAATAAAATTTGACTGAATTAATGCCTTCAGAATGTACAATAGGTTTCTTTATGATTTGGAGTAAAGCAGTTTACTTTTGGTGGGGAATAGTCCAATATGATTATGTGCTGCATGAAAATAATGGGTGTGACAGCTGTTCACTCACAGGGAGAGGGCTGGTCTCAAGTGTTAGCAATGTAGTATGGAGTTGTTTTATACATGTGTACTGAGAGCTGCAGTTCTGTGGCTGTTTGTGTTTTTGTGTGGTGTTTTTTTTTTTTTTTTTTTTTTTAGTGTTTACATGGCTTCAAGTATTGGAAATGGCCATATTTGCAAAAGATACAATAAAATGTACCATTTCTTGTGAATGACCTGTGCACCATCTAGGCTTTCTGTAGCAGAATGCTCTGCCTCAGGGGAGGGCGGTTGCGCGGACAATATTACTGCCACTTAGTTCTTTAGTATTTCCTCAAGARAAAACAGTTCTGCAATTTAAGGTTTCAGCTCTAAATCCTGACATCTGATAGCCATTCTTAGCTATGCTCACTGTTGGGGAGTCTGTAGTCTAACATATTATGTTTTTCTCAGAGAAAGGACTCCTCCTAGCCTAACACCTGCTTTATTCTTGCTGAATTCCTAGTTTTCTTATGGTGAGTCTGAGAGTGATACTACAAACTGAAATCACAAACAGAGGACTTACATTTCAGGAAAGGACTACACTGAAGGACAAGATAAATAATGTGAAAACAAAGATCTTGTTTTCTTCCAATGTTCTTTTGTGACTGGACTAAAATGAGAAAAATGTGTGTGGGGTTGGGAAAACAAATACAAGCAACCTGATCCACTGTATAAGCAGAAGTCAAAATGAAAATTTTCAAGTATTCTAGAAAGCATCATCAGATCTTTAAAGGATTTAAGCTGACCTCTCCATAACCTCCATATGTGCAGAGACAAAAGGACATGCCGAGAGGAAGCATGTCTGAAAGCATTACAGCAATGTGCTCCAGACAATGGAAATACTGAGCTGCCTGGTATTTAGAGTATTTGCATGGAGATTCTGTGGCGTAGTATATCAGTGTTTGAGCATTTTTCTTTACAGAACAAGGCAACAGTCCTGAAACTAATACCATTAAAAAATGAGATTTGGATACAGGTTCCAAGGGACTTGTTTTATTGGGGGTTAGAATGTGAGGGGGGAGTATAAATTAGAGTAGTGCGTTTCAAACGTAGGCCTGCATTTCACACCAATTTTCTTTCTTCCTCATCTGAGTTGAAAAATTGTTAATTATGGGAAGATATTTATTGGAAAGGCAGAAAGAGGGAATGAGTAAAGAATTAGATATAAATAATTTCTCTTGTTTAATATTTTTAATAGAAGAGTCTTGAGCTGGCTGGATTCTTAATTACCCTGGTAAAAGAAATGCTAAATGAGTTAAGCTCAGTAGTAACAACAATGCATCTTTAAAGAATTGCTTAAATACAACTTTGGTTATGAAGGCAAGTGACTAATTAAATTCTAGTCATCTTTTTGCGCTAAGCAGGTCTCACACCTTCTCCCACAGCATAATTTTTAAATGCAAATGATTTGATTTGTACAAACATTATAGGGGACAGATTTTTACGATACTGAATTAGACATGGAGACTGCTAATGGCTGGCACCAGCCCTTGCCAGGGTGGTTGGAAACATAAATGCTGAAAGCTGCAGCATTTTTTTTTTTTTGATCAAGCTGACATAGACTTGAATTCATAAGCTTGTACAACCTAAAAATGCTTTTTCCTCACTTGTAAATATAAGAAATTTGAAAAGAAGGTGTATTTTCATCTGTAAAATATTCTGCTCTCTGCCTCCAGCAACGTGTTAGCAGAAAAAGTTGTCCGTCAAAATGTGTATGAGACAGCTGTGGGAGTGCCCCATACAGTACCAGAGGTTTGCATGCTCCTACCGACTTCTGTATTTATTGTTCATCCACGTCAGTGAGATTCATTCCAACATCTAAATTAAAATTTCAGTATAAAAGGCCGGTTGGGGTTTTAGTTCTGAATTACTGGAGGATCCGTTGTTTCAACAATAATGTTTGTCAGTTTTTCATATTTCTTTTACATTTTAATTATAACTCATCAAATCTTAACCGATTACTCCTGGGTTAGACTCAGAAGAATGTCACTGAAGGGTGTTTTAATTTAATGGAAGCAGCGTAACATCTGTTTCTAATGTTTTAAAAGCCAATTTATATGGAAATTTACTTTAGTGGGAAGTTGCTAGATATGTAGTTTTCTAACACCTCCTGTAAAAATTCAAAACTTGAATTAAAGTGGCACCAAAGCAGTGCCATTCTTTCTTGTCGTAACACTGTGATTGCATTTTCATAGCCTTTTGTTTGTACCCTTTTCCCTCTGTTGAAATGAAGTTTTTATTTGTCTTTTGTAGTCGAGCTATCAAGACAAACCAGGACCTTCTGCCCGAGACGCCGTGGACCCATATTTTCTACAATGACTTTTGGGGGACACTGCTCACTCACAGTGGGAGCCACAAGTCGTACAGACCTCTCTGCACACTCTCCTTCCGTATTAACCATGCTGTTGGAGGGATGGACCCATGGGGCTACCACCTTGTAAACGTCCTGCTACATGCTGCAGTCACAGGCCTTTTCACAAACTTCTCCAGGATCCTGTTTGGGGATGGATACTGGACCTTGATAGCAGGCCTGCTGTTTGCATCTCATCCGATCCACACRGAAGCTGTAGCGGGGATCGTAGGGAGGGCAGACATTGGAGCCTGCCTCTTCTTTCTGCTTTCCCTGATGTGTTACGTGAAGCACTGCTCTACCAGAGGTTCCTCACCGAGTACTTGGGGCTGGATCTTGGGAGCAGGGCTGTGTGCAGGATGCAGCATGCTGTGGAAGGAGCAAGGAGTAACTGTTCTGGCCATTTCAGCAGTGTACGATATCTTTGTATTTCATCGACTGAAAATGCATCAGATCATTCCTGCTTTATACAAGGTAAGTCTCCTTTTCTTTCCCATAAACTATTCATAAGGCATCCATCACTGTTAAACAGGTGCTAAATGAGTTTTCAAATACACAGTAATTCTTAGTAGTTTAGTCAACTCCCAAAAATAAGCACAGATGTCTAATGCTGAAAGAACACTTCAAGCAGTTTAGTATGGGGTTTTTACATTTTGTTTAAACAATGTGTTATTATCCATTGCTATTACTTGATGCTGGGGATGTATTTTTTTTCAGTTACTTTCCTTGTTTCTAACAGCTCCCTCATTCTGTTTACCATTGAGCGCTGGATATCTGGCTGCCTTTTGCAAATAATTCATTCATGCTCTTATTCTCTTGTATCTTGCAAACTCAGCTTAGTTTGGTCGGACGTGCAAGTGTGGCAGCTGATATCATCTACAGGCTCCCTGAGGCAAAGATAGAGCTCTTACTGTAGTTTAACAGAGATGCACAGGACCTGGATGCATGCCTTTGGCATGTATTTTTTCTCCCCCTAGTAGGAGCTATGACTCAAATATATTATTGCCTTAACAAAATAAATATTTCTCATTTTTTAACTTCTTGCCCAGTAACAAATAAGTGAAATAAGCAAACAAACCAAAACAAACCCATCAAACCCCGCTAACTTCCCTCTCCCCAAACCGCATGTATTTTAGTGGTACCCAGAAACCCCAGCTGAAATCAAGACTTATTTACATCAGTTGCTGTACAAATTAGTAAGCTGAGTATATGTAATTTTATTTTCAGTGAAATGGCTTTCTTTCAGAAAAATACGGACTTAACAAAAGGAAAATGTTTTACAGGGATGTGAGTTGTCACATTTTTCAGTGAGACATAACCAAGAAAAGCAACAAAACAAAATAAGGCTTTGCAATCTATTTCAAACACCATGATTTTATAATTTTGATTTCTCACTGAAATGAATTGAAAATAAGTTATAGATTTTTATAAAGAAGTGATGATTTCTGCTTGTCGAGTATAGAATACATAGTTGTAATATGCAAGGAAAATAGTCAAATMAAAAAAACAAGTAGTCTCTGGTAGTTCCCTCATAAACTGCTGTGACGTGTTGATTAGTTATCTCGCCCTTTTCTGACAAAACTGAAAATAAAAGAATAATTTTTTTTTTTTTTTTTTTTACTCATGTATATTTGAGTATGTAAGACCTGCTGAATGCCAGTGGCCAAATACTGTATGTTACTTTGTGCACCTAATGTTGAGCGGAAACCAACAGTAAACTAATTAAGTCTTTTACAAAAGTGCATCTGTAACAAGAAGTTTTGCTCTGAAAGATACAGGATGAGATTTTGTAAAGTGCTTCAAGGAGTTTTGTTCATAACTGAAGTGTTAGCCTATCCTATAGAATTAAATAATGGTAAAATCATTCATATGGCACATAAGAAATTCTGAACACCTTGTGCATGACTTCACACTAAATCTAAATTAATGTTCCTCACAGCCTCTCCTCATTGCAGCTTGCAACGACCMAGATACAGTCATGGTGCTAGGAAGTTTTTTATCACAGTTGTTGCTCAAAAACAAAACCTTTGCAGACATTTCTGGTGGGGAAAAGCTTTTTCTTCCCTTTTTTCCCTTTTTCTGCTTCAGGGCCAGGGTAAAATTGGTCTAGAAGAGAGCTAAGTGACACAGGTGAAATCGAAGCTTCCACATCCTCTTTGAACACAAGGCCTCTCTTCCTAGGTATGGAGCTCCACATTTGGACACCGGGCTCGGGCATTTTTTTTCTTCCACTCGCATCAGACTTCTTGTCTTAGACAGCAGACTAGTGTCAGTGCCTCAATTTTTTTCCATCTGTAATGATAGAAATGATAATCCTGTGCTTTGTAGATTACAAACCTTTARGGAGATTGGATTCTAGCTGGAGGGAATTTTGTGGGGAAGGACCACAGTGAACAAAAATAGAAATATTTTGCTTACTATGCCAGAAATGCATTTCATAATTCACTGAATTACTAGGCTACCGTTTCCTTGCACATCTGTTCAAGCTGAATGCTGTTAACCAGGTTTTACCTGAATGCTAGGGAAGCCTCTGTTCAGTCATTTACAGTGATGAGGATCTCAGCTGGGAGCTTCTGAAGTATCTTCAGTGAGCCGCCTTCTGTACTTTGTTTTACAAAAATCATTCACAAGTTTTTGTAAGAACATACCATCCTGCAGGGCTTGGGATGCCAGGAGTATCTTCATTGACCTAGCCTGTTACGAGAAGTGTTTCTCTTTGAGTACTTGTCTGTATGCTTGTTTGTACTCCAACTTTGCATGGACTCTATCTTTAGCATCACAGTTTCCTGTTCCCCGAGCACTCCATGGGAAGTAAARGAGTGAAATACAAGTCTTTTGTAAGGATAATCACTGTAAATTAAAAATAAATAAATAGGGACAGGTGTCTCAAAGAGGAGCAAAGGTAGCACCTTAAAAGCAAATTCAAGCAAATGCTTTAGTCTTCTGGAGAGCTTCACACTGTACGATAAAAACATTTTAGGTCAGTAAAAACATTACAATTTACCTAAAAAAGATACTGAAAATAATTATTCTAGTGCATTGCCTTCTTTTCAGTCAGTATTATCCAAAGCACTTTCTCACTGTGTTTTTATTTCCTTTGGTCTTTGAGTATTAACCTTTCACATAAGATACTGTTTWGAGAATGTTTAGGTTAGTGAGACTGTCTCTGGCCTGCTCTATCCAAAGACTGGAAATTGTTTTTGGAGGATGCTATTTAGTTGATATCAATGGATAATTTGAGAATGGCCAATGCACTTGGGTTTAAGAAACTTGGGTTTTGATTGCAGCATGTCTGACCAATGTTTGACAAATCCTGTCCATGAAGGCAAGTTAGATGCTGTCCTGTTGATATAAAATTACTCTTTAGATTTATTTTCAAAGACTTTCAAGATGATTATGCTGTAAGAGTGGCATTTTAAAGTGATACCCTGGCTCTTCTGAAATTGTTAGTAAGAACAGAGCTAAGTTATCTCACTAAAAGCTTTGGTTTTAGTTTGGTTCTGTGTGTTTATACATACAATGATAAAGACAAGCGGTTTTTTGTTTTGGTTTGTTTGTTTTAAGTTTTATATTTAAAGTAATCAAAATAAAAACCCAAAGTATGTAGTCAACAGATTAATTTTTGCATTCTGCAGAATGAAAGCACAGACTCAAACAAAAATGAAGAAAGCTTTTCAACTCTGCATCTCTTTGGGATCATTTGGGTGTTGCCTTTTTCTTGTTGCTGCTTTGGCCTTAAATAAAATGTGTTCCTAGTAAGAACTGACAAATTCTTTCTTCTTAGAACAAACTAAAATCTCCTTGAGCAAACAAAATCAACCCTTTTGGATTAAGGGTTTTATTTTTTTTTCCTTTAATGTTGTTGCCTACACTTTTTCTTGCTTGAAAAGACATTCCTGCATTGCAAATTGCATGAGACCAAAGTAGCCATCTACGGATGAGTCCGTCCTGTGTTCAAAAACCGGTGTACTGTTTAAACGGAAACAAAAAAAACTTCCCACCAAACAAAACCCCATCTTGTCAGAGACTCTGTTAGAATGCCTGGACAATTAGAAAGAACTGTGTCCATTTACCTACTCTGGAATTTGTGCTTTGTGTTTTCCCAATATAAATACTGGGGGAGGGCAACTGCAGGAGAAAGAGGGGAAAAAAAAAAGACATCAAAAAAGGCAGTCCAGGAAAAAGTTATGATCTTTTGTAGTGCGTTGGAGGGGAAAAGTGTAGAATGGAGCCACGGAAGAAAGGAAAATAATTTTAAGAGGTGGTTAGCTTAAATCTATACTAAATAAGTAAGCAGTAACGATATGAAACTGAATGCAGAATAAACAGCATGCCACTGTAGCTTTGTAATGGAACGGTAGAAAGGAGCTACCCCTTTCAATCTACCTAACCTTAAGCTAAACCCTCTCCAGCTGAGCTGACACAACTGTTTCCTAGGCTGTGCTGCAAACTGGAACCAAGAGGAAATGCAGGTAAAAAATAACCCTTAACCCTCCCCCCAACATTCCAGCTATAGCTTCAGGAGTTATTTTAAACCTGAATCAATTCAGTTAGATCCAGTCCTCATCACTGCCCTGCAGACAGCTGTACTGGCAAATACTGAGAGGAAAGCTGAGGTGCAGGGGCCGAAACAAGGTGTRGAAAGTGAGGGATTTTGGGGAGTGGGTGGTTAAGGACCTGGGCTGGCTTCCTGCCAGACTATGGCTTTTGGCTTCTATAAGCCTTTTCAGAATATACCACTGGGGAAACTTGAGACATGATTATGTTTAAAGAATAGTAAAACCACTGACCTTCTTCAGGATGGTCAGCGAAGGATGAGCTGGTAAAAGCAGCTTTAAAAATGCTCCAGCAGATGGTAGGAGGTGGCATTGGGATGACAAGCCTGTTTTTTTCCATTTTGTTCTTATCTTTGGGCCGAGTGTCCAATAAATACGAAATGGTGACTACTACACAAGACCAGTAGCTGTTTACTGGGCTCACACCTGTTATCATGTGAGTCCTGATTTGTCACATCAAGTACATGACAGCATCCCAGTGCGATTTGAGTAGACTGGCAGGGTTTCTGAACAAGGCAGCTGCAGAGCAGGACCACCAGCAGAGCAGATGAATATTACCCCTTATTTAGAAGCTATTCTTAATGCACTTTAAAAATGTATATCRTAGCTAGTTATTAAACTATCCAGCTCTTTTCCCTGTCATCTGCGTATTGGTTATTCAGTAGAACTTGGCTGCTGATTTTTTATCTTTTGCCAAGTCTTGTATTCCCGTCTGCCTGTGATGCTCTCACTCTGGCTGGCAAAGTTCTCAGTCTGGACCCTGTTTCATTTGGTTAGCTCTATTTTATTCTGTCTGACTGACTTTCAAAGCACATGCTGACAAGAATGTATTCGCTGTCTTTAAGTCWGCAGATTTTGATGGAAGTGTATTTATTGCGGTCATAAATGAGTTGTCTGAAATGAGAGCAATTAAAAAAAAAAAAAGAGGTTCTCAGCTGGGGCAAAGCATTCTTTATGGAAGAAGGTTAGGCTTTTGTTTGATTTTTCAGCATTTCAGACCTTGAGTCATTTCCAGTGTAAGTTGTGTAGTAGGTATGCAGATTGATTGAGTTGTCATGTATCATAGGTATCAGATGATCGTACCTGTCAGCATCTAGACTTGCGCAAATTAAACCACCAAAAGTGTAGAGGTGGGAGGGGGGAACCTGAATACGGGAGAGAGCTTGATCAAGTTTGTAATTATAGAAAATATGCAAATTCAGAGGCCTAATTCTTTTGTACTTGCAATCTCCAGCTTGAAAGCAGAACCATTAATCAACATTGCAGTACACAGTCTTCTGTCCAATTACTAGTACAAAGCTAATACAAGCCCTACTGTGCTGCCCTTTTTTCCTCTTTTTTTCTTTTTTTTTTGTTTTTTTTTTTAAGTGGGAATGGAGCTGGACAACATTAGCAGTTAAAAAGATGGGGTAAATGCATTTAAAGCTCATTTTTAATATAATGGTAATGATAAAATATTTATTGCTCTGTGGTTTATGTGTACAAACTGCCTTACAGAAATAACTAAACCAGATGTATGTTCTACTAATGTTCTACTGCTACAGTACAGTAACATTTTACCAGATCAACATATTGTTAATACAGGGGTTTGTTATATTAAAATAAGGAAACCTCTCTTTTCCCATCACTTATTTGATTAAAATCTCCCCCTGGGAGGTCTGTCGCACATGTGGAATTAGTTATTGGTATCTATAGCTTAACATGAACCACAAATTGGATTGCAGGATGCATTATCTAACCTTCTGTGCTGTTATAACAGTATTGGTTTTGTAAAAAGCAATTTTATTGGAGGCCTATATTTTATTTAAGGTAATGATGTAAACCTGGTGCCTCCATGGATGACATGGTCAACCACCAAACCAAGTTTTATAAAACACTACTTTCTTTTATGGTCTTGGAACAGCCTTAGTTGTGGGTGATATGTATGATTCCTGCTCAAAGTAGGTCTTGCTGGGTATTAGATAAAACTACTGATTTCTGAGAACACTCTAAACTTGAAATGAGCCACTTTCTGCATTCTTTACTCTTTGAAGTCGCTACTTCTAGAACTATTGTGCTTTGGAAAGCAATTACAAAATAAAATGCTGCTCTTGATTTAAATTTGCAGTTTTATCCTTTTCTAAGGAGCTCTAAAGCCTTAGCAATGCAGTAGTCAGTCTTGCTGGTTTTTCACCTCTTCTCCATCTACAAGTTATGCCATTTTGCAGCAGTGTTTTATCACTATTTAAAATCTAGCTTGATGGTTTATTTTCTGCTTATTTTCTACAATCTAAGGAATTTTATTGTACTTGAACTTACCCACAGGGCTGAATATTTTGACAGATCTGCTTGGTAAGCTATTATTTTGTAAGTTATTTCTCTCAAACACTTGCGTGGGTACGGTCCAGCCTTAGTCCCCTGTCTTTGAAATGCAGTGTTTAGACTGTTAAGGCAGCACCCACTCCCTCACAGGACAGACTTCATCCTTGGAGTCAGATATCTAGTAAACATACTTTTCCTTGAGACTCCGTTGTCCCAGTTAAAAATAACTTACAGCTTCGAAACATGACCTGACCTCTTGCAGGTTCATTTTGTTTAACAAGAGCTGCATACTCAAGCGGGCTAAGCTGTTAAATGTTGCATTTGTGTGCGTGTAACATTTTGCATTTCAAGAGCTGAGGAAAAGATTGGGAGCTCCATTGCCAGCTGGGGCCCAGTTTGTTCCCTAGCTGTGATCTCTCATTCTGCGGTGGTCAGCTGGGGGTTAATTCTTCTGGCAGCTTTAAGCCTGTACAAAACTGTGGAAATGCTGAGACGAATGTGCCTGCACATACATTGCTCATATTTGCAGATGAGCCAGCCTGGTGCTTTTCTCTTCACTCTGCTGGATGGCAGCAGCATGAGGCCTGTATGGTCTTGACCATCGGGCCCCCCCCCCCCCCCCCCCCCCCCCCCCCAGCAGATATTTCTTAGACAAAAGAAGCTTTTTGCAATTTCCTTCTTTCTTGACAATTTCAAGTAGCTAATACTGCTGTTTCCTGTAGTTCTCGCAGCTCCTTGCTGCTTTTCCTTTTGATCCTGAAATAAGAAAAGCAAGATTGGCCTCCACTATCTTTSCTCTCAGAGATGCTGATCTCCTGCAGGTCCCTGTGATGTCAGTGGAGTGGTACTGAATTGGATATCAATATGTATAAATAGCTGTTGTTTCCTGAAAATATTTTCATGGGGTGATTTAAACCACTGAAACACATCACGTATGACAGAAATACAGCATCCTAAGGGAAATTTAGCAAATGTGTTTTTTTTTTAAATGAGAAATCATAAGAGATCTTGCTGAAGTCACTGGCTTAAAATTGATTATATTTTAATATTAAATCTGTAATGTCTTTATTGGAATTGCTACCAAAATCTGCATTAGTCTACCCACTTGAATTCTACAATAATATTTTGGAGACTATATTTGAGAATTCCTCTCTGGAAAGGTGCAAAAGGCAAAGGCTTCTTTAATAAACGAGTAAGTAAATAAATAAATAAATAAAAGAGAAACCTTTTCATATTTACAGAGACTGTGAAGACACAAAGAACCTTCAGTTCAACAGAGAGGCTAGTTTGATAGAGAAAGGTTGTCACTGTCTTCAGTTGTGCGTAAGATTTTTACTGCATGGTAGCACGCAAAGTATCCTGTGTTCTTCCATTSTTCCCCCTGGCTTAAAAGGTATCTGTTTTGAGGCACAGGGTGAAAAAGCTTCCAGGGGCTTTGCACAGTTGGTGTTAGCACTTATTTTTCATCCTGAGATTACATGCCAATTACTAAGATCAAGAAGAGAGTGAATTTTTCATGGTGTCGTTTAATTACAGGGTATTGGTGGGCTTGCTACTTGCAGTTTACAAAATCTGCGCAAATAATACCAAGCTGACAATGTTACTCTCCTAGCTTTTAATATTTTCAAAATATTTGATAAATCAAGTGAAAGCACCAAACTTACCCTAGTGTGTAACAGCTGTGTTTCAGAACATTAGGAATATTTGCAGRTGTTGTTTTTTCTTCATTTTAGTGACTACTTTAGCTCCCTAATTGAAGAAGCTTTGTAAAACTGTGTTTTTCTAACAGCTGGCAATTTTCCTGTTTAAAATATCAGTATCAAAGAACAGTTAAATTTCATGCTTTTTGGTAGGGATGGTTAATGTATTACGTATTTTATGCTGAGATAAGGGGACTTGGGTACCTGTGAACTTTGAGGGATAAGAAATATATGCAGCTTTGGCCCATCTTCAGTGTTCCGTTTGCTCACGAGCTGGAAAGCCATATCCCTTTTCCCCCTAGCTCTGCTTCTCCCATGAGTCAGTTGTCTGGGTACTGGCCACAAAATGGGAAAAACAACACACAGTGCAAAAGCTAAGTGGTGTCTTAATGAGTTAAACGTCTCCTGGTGTAATTCTTTTCGTGTAGTTTTGCTTCAGGAGTTATGGCTTTCTGCTTAAACCTGTTTTGGTGTCTTGGTTAAAATGCATGCATTCATGATTGTATTCATCAAGTATATCCCTTGTGTTTGTTAAATGCCAGACAGAAAGTTTATACCCGCACCTTGTGTACAAATCTTCAATCAYGAGTACTTTACATTAGCCTCCTAATGTCATGTTTAGGCAGCTAAATGTCCTGATTTGATGAAGTGCTGAATGCTTGGAGCTTCTGATGGGCTTTACTGAATGAACCCATTGCACTTGGTCGATCACAGCTAAATAGCAAGCTAGACTGTCTGCTCCCAGCAGTCAGGGCATACGCTAATAGTGTCAGAAGAGAGCACCCTGTAAGCATGTCCGCGATCAGAATCAAATAGATTAAGGAGCAGGTGCAGCTTCTGGATGCTCCAAGTTCTGACTCCCAGCAGTGCGTTACAACACCTTTGGGAATGATAACACTGCTGAGAGTATGTGAAGATCAGGCTCCTGATTTTTGAGCATCTTAACTGTAGTCACCTAAGTTTCAGAACTGTAGTGCTTGGAAAGCATTGCCTGTCTATTCGATAGAACTGTATTCTCAAAGACAGTTGTCTTCCTAGAGTCCCACCCAAGAGAGAGCCATTCCTGGTACCCGAGCATGAGCTCTGATTCCAGACCTAGGAGAACATGTTTTGAAGGAGCAGGAACATACGCAAACGCTGAGCCACGAGGGAGACTTTTCTCTTGGTATTAGGTTTAATTTTTAATTTCCTGGCTTTTGCTCATTTTTATTTAAGTCGTAATGATTTAATGATTACGTGCACGCTTTTTCCAAGATGAGTGATTCTAAACATTAACCTGTGTAGACAGTTACAATATTAAAAAGGGGGAAAATACAAGTGTATGAGATTTACAGTGGAAACAGCCAGTTGTGATAGAAGGCAGCAAACATTTTCTGGCATATTTACTGGAGGAACTGAACGATATTTTGCACATATGCCTGTATTTCTTTTTCCAGCTGCAATGTAGATTAGGTACGGGGAGGTAAGGAACCCAGGCTTGCAATCCTTGCAAAGCTGACTTTATGGGTCAGTTGTTAGGAGGTAAATTTCTAGCCTCACTAACCTTGAATGTCTCTTAGAAAAGAGAAGAATCCCTTGATGCTGTGGATAGTCCACATTGGGAGGAGGGGGAAAACAAAATATTTTTTGTTCCTAAGTTTCTAGGAAATGAATTGAAAATGCACATGAGGAAATTAATTTAAAATTATCCAGAAGCTTTTGGGGGAAGGGGGAGAGAATTTGTCTACCTGGCTCTTAAATGCCAGGTAGAACATATGTACCTTTTTATGATCAGAATTGTAAGGCTTTCAGACACATACACAGATCACTTCTAAGGCTGTACATTTGATTGGGTTGTGCAAAAGTCAAAGCTTCTGTGACATTTAATCACCCAAATCTTGTTTTTCTTCTTGACAATAAAATATGGAAATAAATTCCCATACCAATGAAGTCTTTAAAGTGAGTGTAGGAGCATATTGAGTTAATAAAAGCAATGAGGGAGCAGGGGAAAAGAGCGGGTAGAATTGTATCGAGTCTCTGTAAATTCTTTCTCTCCCAGAAAACAGGACTTTGGGGGTTATGGATAAATTTTTTGCATGTTTTAGTCTGCATGTTTTAAAAGTATCCTGGGCAGCTTGTACTGCTGTAGAGCACTATGAAGCTTGCATCAACAGCAGTGTTTATTTAGTAGGGATTGTGAGATTACAGTTTATTTTTAAAATATACGTTTATTGTAGTTCTATCTCTTACTTGGAGACTTTTCTCCTTAAAAGACATTATTAGAAGTGGCAAAACACTGCCACAAAATAGCTCTCATGAGTTTTAAAATAGAAGCAATGCCAATTTTTTTAACTTTAGTTCTTGCTTCTTTGGACTACTTTATATATAGCATTTTTGGCTTCTTGTAATTTGAAATCTGTGGAAAGTCAGTATTAGCAATTTTGTAGAGTGATTTTTTGTTGTTGTTGCTTTTGTTTTTTGTTTAAACCATTATATATCTTTACCTCTTCTGACCTGAGCTGTTAACCAAGAACTTGACTTTTTGTGGGTAATTCTGGTTGAGAATATGGATTAAAAAATACCTGGTTCCATGATTATGCAATCCTGTTTATTTACAAAGAAAATCCCAAGCATAATTTCTTTCAGAACAAAAAGTATCAAACTATCTATCTTTATCCCAGTTCTAAATCCCTTTCAGCTAGCATTGCAGAGCTCCCTCTTGCATCTTATCCAGGGGGAAGTTACCTGCATAATGTATATTTTTACGTTGCTTCCTTTGCACCTTCTCTGATCTCTTACTGATTTACATACATACATCTCTCTCATGTAGAAAAAAACAACCTACCCCTGCCCCCCACCAACCAAGCTAAACAAAAAAATCCACCTCAACACAAACAGAAAAACCCAAACAAAAAAAAAACCATCCCAAACAAAATAAAAAACCCTTAAAACAAAAAAAAAAATCACCCCACCTTCTGCCCTGCATCTTTGTTCTGGTACTAACATCTTTCCTTGGAAGAGGAAATCAATTGATTATTTCAATAAACTTCTGTAAAAGATCTTAGTGGTAGGAAACTCTTATCTCAAGTTAGATCTGTACCATCCTTATGCAGTTAGTGATAATGGTATAATGTGAAAGTATCCAAGCTAGCTAACTTAAGGGACCTTGGTACAGACTGCAGAAATGGGTCTAAAGGCAAGGGAAGTAGATGGGTTCCTTGGCTGCGTGATACCAGATTGGTGTTTGAAGCTGGCCAGGCAGATAAATATACACTGCTCATGATTTGACCTGAGTATTTATGAACCCTCTTTTTATCAGGACACCCTGTAGTCAAAATAACTTAGCACTGTCATCATCTCAGGCCTTCCAAAATTAGAAGGGTTAGTAATCGAGAGGAAAACATTAACTTTGGAAAGTTTTAATTTGCTTCCTGTTTTGCAAATCTATAGAGTAAATCTTTCCACGATTTCATCTGTAATCCTGAAGTTTGAAAAGGGGGAAGAAAAATCCCTTACATGATGAAAATTGTATTTCTTACTTGATGATAGGGTACTGTATGACAAAACTGTGAGCTGGCTGCAGTTGTGGCAGATTCCTTGATCTGTAAACAGTCCCACTTTTTACCTGCAGTTACACTTTAGGTATTACATGTAACCCAAGTTAATTAAAAAAAAAAAAAAAAAAAAAGAAAAAAGCGCAATTCATCTATGTTCATATTTTAATTATTGTTTTGGTAGCTCTGTGTTGATGTATTTTGAAGATGTGTAGTTTCTAAACGCAACTTTAAAAAACACGCCTCTTTTAAATCCATCAGTTTTCAGTCTAGAAAATTGTTTTCACTCCATCGTAGACTATGATATATATGGTACTATACTAGCTCTAGATCCTTGCAAATAACCGTTTCTACCTTGGCAATGCCCTGCTCATGATACGGTGTGTTGTCAGCAATCTGTGATTGCACAGTAGAAAAAAGGTTGATGTGTCCTTGTGCTCTCAGGTTGGTCTCCAAGGCTCTGCAGTACCCAGATGGCTCCTCTGTGCTCTGATAATCTGATAATAACCCCTGCCATCATCAGGTGAAGTAATGAAGATACAGGTGTCAGTGTAGCTTCTTCACTAATATCTGCCTTGTTCATATTTGTGGCTGCAAATCTACATCCAGTAAGGAAGTGATATATTCGTGTAATAGCTACATGGCATAGATCTCTCTCTGTTATAGCCTGGTTTCCTACTAGAAATAAATTCAGTCTGAAATGATAACCTTATTCTGAAGTGGCAGTGATTTAGTAGGTTTATTAATGAAGATAGTGCTCTTTGACATAGTCCTTAGTACTCAGTGTTTTTAGCTTCAGGTCTATACCAATCCTAATTAAAGCTTCCCCCCCCCCCCCCCCATATTCAAATGAAAGAATTTCAGTGCCTGCTTAAGTCCAATTCTTTGGACTAGCTGCCTAAAGCATAAGGAAGAAAGAGAGAAATGAGTAATGATGACAAAAAATGAAGAATTGATTGAAAAGCTGAGTGTATGATACGGAAGCCAAACTTTGGTAATCTATACAGGCTAACCATTCCTGTATTAATAAGCAGAGCTGTTCTTATCAGCCAGAGGATGCAGCACCTATCCTCTATCCTTATTGTAGGCAGTGTTTGTATGTTTTCTTGTAAATTTTGGCAGACTAATGAAAAGTGAAATTTTATAAAATCTTATTTGATATGTGACCTTGCATTCTGTGGACTTGATGGTTAGCAACCAACATACTGCCTCACTGGAGTAATAAATTCATGTTTTAATACAGTTATTTGTTTTACTTGTAGTGTAGCAGACAGCTTCAAACCCTCAGGGGGAGCTTTTTAAGTCTATCTGTCTGTCAGATGGTCTGCTTTGGTATTTCATCCTCTGGGCTAGGTTACAATATTTTGATTAAATGTTACATTACTGTGATACACAAACCATTTGAAATATTCAGATTTGTTTTAAAAAAAGGTATTTAAAAAAAAAAAACAACCCACAAAACAACATATATGTCCAAAAGCTCACTGCAGACTTACCTTCTTGTGTGTCCCAAAGCCATGCTGCTTGGCATCAACAGGCTTCTTCCAAGCCTGTTAATGTGAAGAGGTGCAGCAAAACAGGTCAGAAATTTTCTCACTAAAAATCCTAGAACTGCTTTTTAAAATAATGTGTATTTGCATCTTGCATCATAACATAGCTTAAGTTTTTGTTGAATCCTTCCAGGAAATTCAATTTTCTGTGCATTAAAGCAAATAAGTAAATTGTTTTCCATTATTTTTTTCCTGTTGGTAATGTTGGTGGCTATGGAAATTCAAGTACATCATGTTTTCTATGCATCGTTTTTTGGTAATCTGATATATTCTGCCATTAACTGTCTGGGACAGCCGACTGTGAATTACATAGGCTGCTTGCAGAAATACAGACTCCTCATGAAAGCTTAATTGAATGTAAATGTCCAGTTAACATCATCACAGCTTCAGCAGTTCTGTACTTGAATGTTGTATCCTTATTCTATGTGCTGTCCTTAAGAGTGAAGCCCACATTTTTTTAACATGGGACTGTAGTCTTTTTCTGGATGTGGTGTCCTGTGAAGATCTTACTGAACCCTGAAGCAGGGCTTCATGTTCAAAAGTTGTTGCTCCTGTTTTTATTTTTCCTTAAGATATTTGATGATCTAATAGAAGCTGCCCTTATGATATGCTTAAGCCATCATAGGTGCAACTCTACTTGTATGTGAGAAACAGTGACATTCTTCCTGGCTGTGAAATTAGTTTGAAAGTAGTTATGATGTGACTAATGCTAAACTTTTTTTTGAATGAACGAACGCATTTGCAAGATCTTGCAAGTTCTTAGTCAAGATTTGCTTCACAAATTTTGCTTTGGTCGCTATTTGACCATGTTTTCTTGGTGTGTAGGCCATGAATGACTGGACCTGAAAAATGGGAGGCTGGTTAAACAAGATCTAAACTGTCAAAGCATTGGTAAAAAGGCCTTTTATTTTCTGACAACATAATGCATGGTTTTCAAAGTCCATCTGCAACAAAGTTCTCTTGGTATTTTTCAAGTTATTGGAGAAATAGCAGAAACGGGAAAGATGACTGTATTTTGGGTAGCTTTTCCCTATCATGCAGAGAGAAAATCCTTCATTTGTTGGAAACTGTTGTGTCCTTCGGATGGTAAAAAATGTCAGTGGTGGGTAATACAGGTGAATAAATCCTAAATGTTTACCCAGAGCTACTTCAGATAGGAAATGTTAATGCAGCTATGGCTGCCACTGAAGTCTGGTTAATCGATTTCCACATTAAGCACACTGTTTAGGACCCCACTGGACACTAAGGACTTTCCATCTGAAGTTAACAGCAGCAATGGACTTTAAAGGATTATTGTTCTACTAGAAGATTTCTCTGATATCCAAGTGTGGGATTATTGTACATATGCCTTAATCTGGGAGTTTAGATTTGTTTTTTAAGGTTTATCCCTGTCTCTAAAAAGCTGTGATATTTTTCAAAGCATGCACAAAAATTATTTGGGTAAAGATGACATTGAAATGCTTGATGCAAAGTCAAAATTCCTATTGCTGAATCACAGTCAATCTGCTTTAGCCTATTTGAACTGCCTGTCAGGGACATCCAGATTTGATATGTTGCAGAAAAGACTACAAGACTGTCGTGGCACTGCTTAAATATGAGAGAAAGTTGTGGGTAAGTGATTGGAAATACCAGGATCATGTGCCCAAGTAGCATTTTCTTATGAAGTTAACAAATGCTTTTAATAACAAACAACATTACTTTTGTAAAAGGGAAACAAAAGAATACACGGACAGATAAGTTTTTCAGAAGAAACCCAAGGTCAGTGAAAACCAGAATGATTTGATGGTTGCCAAAGAGAGTGAAGTGAGAAAGACTGTTAGCAACAAAGAAAGGGAACAACTTCGTTAGAGAAGTTCATGAGGAGGGGCTGAAAAAAAACAAAAACCCCAAACAAAAAGAAAAAAACCCACACAAAAGCAGGATGCAGACTTTGTCACTAAAATAATTTTCTAAAAATAACAACCCAGTTTGAGCAGCTGTGAAACAAGGAATAACATACATGAATTTAATCCTATTTGTTTGTTTAGAAAGATTGTAAAGTAAAACAAGATGATGAAGAGGGTGGAATGTAGTAAGAAAAATATGAATTCATACACTGTGCTAGTAGTAAACTTCTGAAGGGATGGTGGTTCATCTTACCTAGGAATTCGGAATTTTTAAATGTTAAAGATTCAATTAAAAATACACAAATTCTTTCCAGTAGTTTCAAAAATTTGTTGTCTGAATTTTGAATCCTGCAATCTAGTATATTTCTTATTCATCTCAATTTTGCTTTAAAAATAATTCATCTTGGTTTTGCTAAGACTGTTACCACGTGGATGAAAACCTAGGTAGCTGACAGACAAACCAGAGGGATAAATGGCTTTGTCACAAATAACTGGGATGTTAGAGGCTTATATTCTGTGTACTATGTACTATTCTATGTCTTTGTAAATATTTTATAAGAGTCCCTTAAAATGCACTAAGGAAATTTGTAGAGGATTTTGACATTAAAGGACTCAAGTATACCACAAGTGAAAGAAGATAGCACAAATGACAGCTCTCAAGCTAACAGAGGTAATCTTTTGAGGTCATTTGAAACATCTCCAGATGACTAAGAAATATCTATTTTATGTATGTTGTCCTTTTATTACAACAGAGGATCTGCAAAGCATGCTTTTTTTGGTTTTGGCCTGCTAAACTCAACCCCTGTGCCTCTTTGCACCTTGCCCATCTGCTGTGATTTTTATGTTGCCAAGTGTTTCTTAATAGGCGCTGTGTTGTGCTTAAGTATATGTTTGGAACTGGAAGGGGGGACCTAAACTTAATGATGTGAAATTTCAAAATGGCTTTAAGAGATTAGAGTGAATTTGCTTGTAAGAAATGATAATCCAAAATTAATGTTCACAGATGTTCACTCAGGTAAAAGAAATAATTACCATACCTAAAGTTGGGATACAGCTTTGCCCTTCCTATCATCCACTTACCATTTCAAAGTATTGCTAACTTGTGCTATTACCTATTATTTCAGAAGAGTGCCATTGGGATTGAATTAGAGAGGGCTTAGAGTCCTGTAATTTATGAGGATATGTGTAACCATTTAGGAACTACTACCAAAAAAGGATTAGAAACGTGGATGTGAAAATTTGTTTGAAAAAATGCTAGTTAATGCAGTGGATTTGTTTGAAAAAAGGCCAACTGTGTAGAGAAATTTTGGGTGGTGGTGTTACAAAATGCAAACCAGATGTTAGGAGGGGAATAATCTGAAGATGCTAATTGTGAAAGAGTGTCCTACCATATCTTCCTAAAGATGATAAGGATCAGTGAATTCAACCTGAATGTCTGTGTGCTGTGGTAAGAGAGAAACGGTCATTAAAACAGATTCTGTGGGCTATGACATTCTGCCATAATGCAAGAATGAAGTTATTCCTTGCTATATAACGCTTTAATATTTGAAAGCCAAAACTTTTTCAGAATTTTCTCCACATGAGATAATTATGGGTAAAAAAAATTAGAAACCAGACAAGCAGCAGAAAGTCAGAGGCTAGATGCTTCGATATTTTTTTTATATAAGGGAAGCCAGAAAAGAAAATACGCAAGTTCAGCATAATGATGACTGAGAGTTGACTGTTAATTTATAAATAATTGAATAATAAAAATATAATGCTTGAAGGGAATTTTTTCAGGTCCTCTAGCAAAGAATGAGCCTCTTTTATACCAGATTGTGGAAATATTCCTTTAAGTTAGAGATGGAAGCCTATTATATGGTGTGAACAGAGCCAGACTGGAAAAGTTTATAATCAGGAGGAAAAAGGTAGATAAATTATGGAAGTGGAATGTGTTATTAATTCATAGTGAATTGTCCGATATCTTTAGATCTTGTCTTTACCTTTATCCTTTGTCAGAAGAAACACATTCTATAAAAATGTAAATCTTAAGAAGAGAGAGGAGAAAATAAAAGTTGGCTGTATAAGCTCATTGGCAAGACAGGTCAGTCCAGACTCTGCCATAACCACACAACAGATTGGGCCAAGACCTGAACAAGACTTTTCTTCAACTAGTTTCTGGGAAATAGCCCTTTGCTTTAGAAGAACAATATCATACACGCCAAATCTAGACACAATTCATTTATACATATCAAGACAGTAAATTTGTCTTAGAAGGCTTTCTTTTAGTAAAACCAAAAACAATTACTCTCATGTGAGCTCTGTAGTATCCCAAGGACACAACTGTTTATTATGGGTTTAATGTGATCAATGATAACCCAAAGGTGAAAATTTCAAAGTCTTATCTAAACATATAATATTTAATATTCTAGAAAGAAAATGAAGTAGCAAAAAATTGCTGAACATGAAAGACCTGCTAATTGCCCATGCATCTCTATCAACCATGTTGAAGAGATACGTTGCCAGTGAGAATGAGTGGTGTGCATGTCTCTGTCTAGGGCTAGTAGAATTTTTTATGAAGAAGGATTTTAAAATGCATTTGACCACTCTTACTTTTTATTGTCAACTGTTGTTTAGATAAATGTTAAACAGCAACTCATTAGAAAGCATAGACGTCTGAGTGACAGCAGATATTTTGAGTTCATGGGATAAGCTGAAGAGCTTTTAGCATATTTTAACATTTTATTGTGTATCTCTGGAAAATACCAACCTCTCAGAAGGTTATGCTGTCATGTCTCTCCCCTGTCAAGTAAATTGTCATAAAAATATGTTTAATAATTCCTCTACCCATCAAACCTAAAAGGGAAAATACCATTCCTCCAAATTAGTGAATGTTATGATACATTTTTACAGAAAACTGAAGTCCCCTGCCTTTTGTTTTATGAACTACTTTATGTATGATGCCACTTAAAACTAAGCTTGTCAGTCTGAAGGTAGCATCACTAATGAAAGTTGATCAGTGAGTATATATATTTACAATGGAGTCTTCAGACCCCAGGGTGCTTCTCAATTATTAAGCAAGAGTAAAGCTTGTTGAGATCTGCATCACTGAGATGGATTAGGAAAAAGCCGGTGGGAAAGGATAAGTCTTAAGCTGACAGTCTTAGTGTTTAATCTGTAACTGCACAGATGACTGCTAGTAGCACATTTCAGGCATGAACCAGGGAAGTATAATCTTGTCAGCCCACCACTGGAGGGAGTACCAGGCATAAGGGGTTACAGGAACCAAGGGAATAGGCTGGTTCAGCAGCATTGTCCCTTGTGTGGAGGGACAAGGGGACAACACGTTTTGGAGCTTGCTTCACCCAAATCAGAAACAAAGACCTAATGCCAAGTACTGGAAGCAGATTGGTTGTTATGAATCAGAGAAATAGAAATATATTAAAACCCATGTCTGCAACTTACAGGTGACTAGTGCAACTCTTTTTCCTTCTGTGTCTATTCCCTTTCTAATTCTTCAAGTTCTATTTTGTACTCCAGAGGGAATTTAATTTTGGAACTTCCTGGTAATACTTGAACCTCAGCGTTTTTAGCCATCTCAGTGTTAACTTCTCCCCACCCCTTCAACAAAATAACGTTGTTGATACTTTCCTCCCAGTATCCTCCTAAAGTGGCTTCAACAAGCAGATGCTACTTCCAAACTTATTTCTAGAATTTATAACCCAATCATAAAAATTGTCTAGATCAAAATTTAGCACAGAGTATAAAATATGATTATTTGGAAAGTGACAAAAAACAGGTTTGGTATTCTTAAATTATAGATATAAAATTAGCAAGTTTTAGCTCCCATAAGTTTTTTAGCAAATTAACAATCTTTGGACGGTGTTGTAACAGAAACTAGTAGTGGTGTTTTAGTGTAGGTTTATTTTAAAGGACACACAGCTTTTACCATGTTTGGTATTTCTGTCCACCTTTTGACTCATTTACTTTAGTGCCTCTCAGTCAAGGAGAAGGGAATTTGACAGAGGAACAATGTTCTCAAAGGTGGAGCTCTTACAAGCTTCATTAAAATTGGACTCAGAATAGAGAAGAGACATCAAGTTGCCCTGAGAGAAAAATAACTCAGGAGCACTTTGTTAGACACCGAAGATCCAAGCAGCAGCAACATGTTCCGAGTTCTGAAAAATTGCACCATATCAGGCACGAAGAGTCTGGTCGTGGGATATGCATTCACTGGAAAGCAGGCTTCATTACTGCTAATGCTTGCAAGCTAATTGTGTGTAGATGGCTTAAAATCTTTTTTTTTTTTTTTTTTTTTGTCCTTTCTTTCTCACTCCTCCAGAAATACGCAAGCTTTTAACTTTTATGTAATACTGATATGCATTCCTACTCCCCAGGTGCTATCAGGCAGAAGTAGGAAGGTATTCTGTAGGAACATCTGAATTTGAAACAAAATTTTCTTTCCATCCTCATCACTTACATGGGAGCTGTTCTTATGTAGCACAGTATCAGCTGATATGAAAACCCTTCCTCATTCAAAATATTCAGAAACAAATAATATAATAGGATTTGTCAGAGGGTGTGTTTTCAATCTTATTTTTTTTTAAGGGAACACTGGAGAAGGATTGCTACCAAACTAGTCTTCTCCATAGACCCGTGTCCACTGTGACCCATGTCATGTTATTTTCTCTTGACATTTCACTTTACCTTGCTTTTGCAGTGGGAATTCCAAATCAATTTTTAGGACAGTCTGGATGGTACTCATGTACAAAAAATTTCATTTTAATACAGTGTGAAGAGAAATGCTCATCAATTAGTTGAAAGATTCTCCAGTTTGTGGCCAAAATTTTAAATATTTACAGTAGCTATTCAAAATGGTTTTAAGTTTTCTAGTATTTATTAATTACTATCAAGGAGTGATACTTTATCTTTTGTTTTACACTGAGTCACTTAATCTTTTGTATTTGCCAGTCTGCTTAAAAATGTTACCAAGGAGATAATTGGCAATTGTTTTTTCCCTCTTTTTCTTCCCTCCTTCACAATATTTAATATATGATATTCTCTTTGGCTACTTGATCAAAGTTCTCAATCCCTTACAGATTTTCTAAAGCTCCGTCAGAGCTTTCAAAGAATATTTGTTTCTTTTTTTGCTTTAAAAATAAAATCAATGGTTGTAGTTGCAGAAAATGATTCTTGACAATCGTCTGCAACAATTTAAATGCTTTAATATTTAAAAAGAATAAAAATATTTCATTTTGTTTTTTCTCTCAATAGTTATAGAAAGTTGTGTCTCACTTAGGATATGTGACTAGGAAAGGACAACATAACCTGTTACAAGAATAGTAATTGCATTATCTCAGAAATGTATCAGAACAAGGAATAAAATGTTTATCTCACAGGACAGTGCCTCAAAGTCTAGATTTTGTCCCCGTAAATGTGATAATATTTGCCCTTTTTTTTTTTTTTCCCCCTGTTAGTTAGTATTCTCCGCTAAAGTAGTTCCTATGTGCTATGTTTACCAACACGTATTAAACTCCTGATGTGGTAAGACGAGTAGGAGTTTTAGGTGTCTTGGGGACTGGCAGGTTCTACCACTGAACCAGTATTACCATAGACAAGTTCATTACTCTCCCTCTCTAGATTCTTTTTCTGTGGATTAAGAATAATAATAGTAGACTATTTCCATGATTTTCATGTGTAGCTATCCTCTAAAAAGCTTCATTTCTATAGGTTGGTTTTTTATAAGTTTATTGATGCATTTTTGGAAGTAGTACAGTTACACAGCTCAGAAGATTTCAGAGTGAGAAATAGAAAGGAATGGGATTGTCTGTAAATGATATTTATGGTGTAAGTTCTTCTTCCTTGTGGTTTCAGGTTTCAAGTATGAATGGAGTCCTTTTATGAAGTTTCTAAGAGACAAGCAATTTTGGAAGACAATCTCTTTTGTCTGTGCGATTCTTTAGCTGAGAAACTTTCCAAATGAGACTTAATCAGGAAAAAGATATGTGGAATATCCAGTCTTAAAATTTTGAAGATTAATTAGTAATCAAGAAAAGGTCTGGTGTTAGAAGAATTTCAGAATATGATCATTTTGTGTAGTGATAAAATTACAACTTTTCAATTTGTAATTTTACATGCTGAATTGAACTCCATCAGTAGAGATGTTTAATAACTTTTCTCATCTACCTCTTTATCAGACTACATTAAGCCTTCATGAGGAGGCTTTAAGAGGAATGCCAGTTAAGCTGAGTGGTGGATCTTCCCCTTCTTTTATGTATGTTAACTTTAGCAGACTCTAATCAGTTCTGCCAAGTTGTATGATTTACAATGGCTGTGAAGATAGCAGTAGAAAGATTGGAAATACCTTAGTCTTTAGAGAAATGTTGTGATTTGCACATAGACCTTGTAGTTTATGGAGGAGGTAGACATTAAGTGGTAAGTTTCTTCATTTGTGCTTTATCTGTTGCACTGGATACTGTAGCTGTATGAAAACCTGATCTATCTTCATGTTTCTGTTAGCAGGTCTTGCAGTTACTCATCAACTGTTCACTCTGTAGCTCTGTTAGTTTGGCGCAATGGAGGTGTTCTTTTAATAAGGTGGTCATTTCCCACCTGTACAGGCTTCCTTGCTGGCCTGCAGATTTGCGGCCTCACGTGGGTCATGTTTGCCTGTTATGCCAGATGTGCAATCCATTAGGAACTTGCACTGAACACTTCACACTTATTTAACAAAAGATTTCTATAAAATAGCGTGACTGTTGGCCACGTGGGACAAGGCCAAAGGTGCCCAAAGCGATAGGTCAGATTGCACGGGTTTACGCAGTGCCTCCCCTGCTGCTGCCCTCATCCTGCTCTCTGTAAAAGCGCTACACCTGATAAAGCACCACCCAGCATTTCCCAGCAGGGTCATGAGTGCTGAAAGTCCGTCAGGAGATGATTGACAACTTGATGGAAGTGCCTCAGCTGGACTATGATGGCCAAACCAGGCAGAATTCCCACTAGGCATATTTATCTAGGAATTAATACAATTACTCTAATCCATTGGACAAGTTGTCTATCTCATAGGTTTGCATAGCAGAGAAGGTGTCCGTAAGAAGTGTCAGCGCAATTAACACACACCRATTTGCGGTCATTGTGGAAAAATTGTGTGGGGTTAGGAGATCACTTTCTAAGTAATTTCTGAGAATTATTTGTTGATCTTTCTTAGGCTTTCACACAGGACCTTGTTTAGCATGCACAAAGTGCTTGTTACATGATGTAGAAACATGTATACCATTGCTTTAAGTTATTCATGCAAGTATTTCCCCAATGGCAGACTGTTATGGTAAATTTTTGGAAGGTAGCAACTTTTTGTACAAGCTATTTCTAGTTGCCTGAATGGCTGTACAAAGTAGCATCCGAGACAGACATGAGAAGGTAAGGAAAACCGAGCTAATTCCTAAAACAGGATTTACATTCCCAGAGATGTATATGTTATGCTTCCCAGGCTCATATTCCTATTTGAACTTTGTTTCCAGGGTAAAGCACTATATGAATTGTCTATGAGCATTGCTCCATGACCAAGCACAATGTGCACATCTCTGTCTAGGTATAAAGGTGGACCCATCGCTGTCCTAGAGATCTTGGCCTGTAAGAACAGCTGACTGGTCATGGAGGGGAGAGATGCTGCCTTACAAAGTACAACTCTTGTAGCTTTGTAAGGCAGTAACTTTCAATGTTTGCATATCAAACACACATTAACTGTACCCAGTTTGCTCTTCATGTTCTTCACTGTCTGGTTTCTAGATACAGTGGAGGAACGTGGGGGGTATTTGAGATCAGTTATATGTTTGGGTGAATGATTGGGACTGCTCTGATTTTTCAGTTGCTCATATCCTCTAATACCTGCTTTTTTATGGGCGAGACTGTTGAAAAGGCTCGTGATTATGGCAGTGAAACCAGCAGTTAGGCATATTCAGTAATACTTTTTATTTATCAGTCTGTTTACAGTTCAGACACACAAACCAGTGAAGGCTTAGGGGAAGTTTTTGACTTCGAATAACATAAAGCCGATTAGCCAACCAAAAATATCTCCAAGTAGAGATCTTAATTCTTCGTTTGTTTATCCACCCCAAAAACTAAGCTTGGATTTCTCAAAGCTGTTTTAACCCTCTTTAGACTCTGCTGGAAACTTTCAGGCTTATCCCTAAGCAGTTAATGTTAATGAAACAACGAAGGTAGTTAATTCACAAAAGAAGATCAGTTTGTGTAAGCTGGTGGTTATTGTCAGTTGGAAACTATCATAATCGTCTGAAGAACAGTTTATTTATTCAGCCACATAAATTACCATTGTCATGGTAAAAAAAGGAAAAAAAAACCAAAAAAAATCAAACAAACCCACCAAAACCCCCAAATCTATGAAAAATTATGCAGTCTCTTCATGTGGTGGAGATTGTCTATGTCTAGTTGAAGATGTCCCTGCTCATTGCAGGGTGGCTTGGACTAGACGAACTTTAAAGGTCCCTTCCAACCCAAACTATTCTATGATTCTATATGTCTAGCAGGATGAGAGAGTGCTTAAATAGTTATTTTAGCAGTGCATCCACCCAAATGCCTGCCAATTCACTGTATGAGTATGCTCTCTATGCCTTCAGTATCTGAAATTTTTCTCCAGTCTGAACAAGGATAGTCTATCAAAAACATCACTGCTCTAAACACCTCATCTTTAGTGCACTTGCTGGCTCATTTTTCTTCAGGTTCACTTCAGGCAGTGTTGTTTCACTGTCACACAGCTGCCTTACGAAGCTCCTTCTGCCTTGTCTTAGACTGCTCTGCCCTGCTCTTCCCTTACTCCCTACCGATCAGCAACCAAAAGAGATGTCCCAGCCGGCTACTGGAGGGGGAGTTCTCAGGTGGGACAGCTGGTGGGGAGGGTGAGGAGAGAAGAGGGGTCTGTGTCCCACTGAGGGTTGAGGTGGGCAGGGGAGGAAGAGCTGGGGCCGATGTGGGAGGGCAGGGAGGGAAAGCGGAGTTTGCTGGAGCAGGCTTTTAGCTGCTGCTTCTGCTCGACTGGAGCAAATGCAACAGGTCTCAGAAGGTAAGTTATGTACCATGTCTTAATCCTACCCATGTTTTGTTCAGTGACATTTCTTATTCTTCAGAATACCCTCCCTGAAATGTTTTGCAATGCCCTTTGAGAAACCTGATTGTTTAACTATTGGTAAAAAGTTTTACTTGGTATGTGGAGGGGAATTCGATTAGTTAAATGTTAGCAAAAAAAGAACATAGGGACAAGGGGATTAAATAGTGGAAGATTAGGTAACAGGAGAAGTAAAGAGTAACTTTATTGCAGAATTATCTAGTAGCTACATTTGGCCTTAGTACAATGCTCCACAACCACCTACTTTGTGCTTTTGCAACTTCTTGKTTTTTTGGGKTTTTTTTTGTTGTTTTTTTTTTTTTTTTAAACTTGGCGAGTTTTGGGATTGCTGTTTTTTTTGCCAAGAGTATTCATTTTGCATGCTCTCACAGTCTGCAATCCAAAATGCAGTTACTGTGTAGAGGAAAACAAGCATGATTTTGGTTATATATTTATCCTTTTCTGAGATTTTCAATGGCATGACTCAGCAGGTATATGCTGGCTATTCACATAGTTCTGAAGAGGTTTGAATGGTACACTTTCAAGCCAGAAAGATTTAAAGCTGAGCTGTTATGATTCAATTATGGTTTTTAGAGGATATAAAATCACATTGCTGAGTCAAAAGAAACCATTTTTCCTCCCATCTATTTTGGGCTGGAGGGAGAAGTGTTAAGACTGTCAAATCATTTTAATCTGGAGAATTTTGATTAAAGTTCAGAAAAAGCTTGCAAATTTTTAGCTGATGTTAACACAGTCACGATGGCATGGTCAGGACTGCAAATGTCTTTCATTATCTGGGAACCCATTCTATGGAGGAGGCAAAATGAAGTTTCAGAGGATTTAAAGCATAGTGTTACACTCCTCAAAATACGTTCCTCACTTGCTCTTACAAATTTCTTTTCTTTAGAAATCAATACTCTTTCAATTTATTAAAACAAGCTGAAATGGTCTTCCTTCTTTGCTCTTCCTTTTTTTCATTTGTCTCAACCCTTCCATTAATGTATGGCACAAAAGAATTGAACAGAATGGTTGCATAATGACACCTAATATGTTTATACTTGAAAGAACAGTATTTAAAGTACTCAGTCATGTGGATCTGTCCAGATCAAGAACTCAGTCACAGCATAAAGGGTTTTGGGGTTACGTTTTTAACATTCCTCACATAAATACATCAAAGCTCAAGTATTTCAAGAGCAACCCAGGTTTTTTATGCTTCAACACACTGATGGATCTGAAGCAAAAACAATGTGCCACTTCTCCATTTGTGTTTTATTGAAGAAAGGGTATTTGCAGGAAAAAAAGATCTCTATGTAGTGATGCGAGTTACCTTGAGTGTTAGCTAGATGGCACTGAAACACGCTTGTGCTGCTGTATTAAAGTGGCTTGTTAGGAGCGCAGTCTTTGTTAAATGAAATTTCAGGAATAAAGTATATCTTAGCTGCTTCTTTTCCTTTTCTAACTGTACATATGTATCTGTAAGTCTTCAACTGCATGTATTTTTCTTTAAAGCATACTCCTGATTTCACAAGCCTTTTCATATCGATTAATTATGTTGTCATAGAAAGACAACATGAGATAAACAATGCTGGAAATTTTGCAAGCCATATCACATTTTTGGATTTTTATTTCTTTTCAGAATTGGAAGTCCGTATTTTAACATACAAAGGATACCCTTTTCTTTCTCACTGATCTGTAAAATAACCTTTTCCAGGTTACAGCTATAGGATAGCGTACTTAGTATTAATGACACTTTAAAATACAAATTCTGCATGAATTGCAACTGTGGGATAAAAGAGAAAAATTACTCTCTAAGAAGTTAGAAAATGTTCCAGCAATACTAGCTCCATCATCAGAAAAGGTTAGATACTACCCCGCTGGGGGTCCACTGCTGTCTGGCTTTGTAAACGATTAGGAAATACTCAAAAGACAGGTGAATCGGCATAAAATACTGTTTTCGGATAGCTTCAGGGTAAAAATGAACAAATTGCAGCATTCAAAAAGCAAAGCTCAAGCACTTTTTCCTCATCTGTGTTCCTTTCCAGGAAAGAATTTTGTTCCTGCAAAATCTTTAGACATCCTGCATTATTCTGTACTCATCCACAGTGACTTAAAGAAACTTAGTGCAAATTTCTGCTGTCTCACTACCTGCCTCCTCATGAAGCTGTCACTGTTGTCACTCTTGCATTTTTAGAACTACTCCTCTGATATGCTGAACCACTTGTAAGCAAACAGACACTTACTTAAAGATCTTTCTAGTTGTACTTTCTTTTTTTTTTTTTGGTGAAGTTGGATTCTACACAGCCAAATTGGTTTTCAGGTTCCTGTCCTCAAAAGGAAATGATTAAAAAGCAATAATTGAATCTGGTGGGGAAGTGGCAGGTCATGAGCAAGTGTACTTAACATCCTACACACTCATGTTGCAGCTCTGGGCTGGAGGAAACTCCTCCAGGACAGTACCCTAGCTTAGATCCCAGGCAATGACAGCCCARCTTTTTGGGCTCTCTTTTTAATCTCTTCTCTACCCAGTGTGGAGCCAAATTTCCTCCTAGGTTGGTTTTGCTCCTGACCTTAGAGAAATGCTAGATTTTTGCTGTTAGTTGCAAAATGCTGTATGTTGGTTGAACTTTTCCATTTGGAAAATCAAAGTTAATGCAAAGAGAAGTGCCCTTTTATTCAATAAGGTTTCTTTCTGTCAGGATCAGTGACTTTTTTTAAGAGCAAAGGTGAACTTCTGTATGCAAAGAATAATTTATTGACAGTACTTTCAAGAAGGCACCTTGAGTAGTTCCAATTGGTGTGTCAATTCTCTCATCATTTTAAGCCTTACGTCTTAGGCCAGTTGAGGCAGTCTGAGACAGAGCTCTGATGTATGTCCTGTCTGGACCTTTTCTTAAAGAGAATACACCAAGAATCTTTAAAACTTTTATAGTTTTTTTTTTTTAATACAAATATTAAAATAAAGCAGAATCTCATAAAAGAGAGAACAGATTTGCTGGGTGCTGTATACTCAAATAGTTGTGTCTGAAAGCAGGTTTTGTCCTTGGCTACTTTAGTCCTTGCAAGGGCAAGGCCTCTTATTTTTCCCTCGTTTAGGTGGATCTTTGTGGTCTCCTGTAGGTCTCCAGAAAAGTCTGCCTGTTGTCTATGAGACCTGGGTTCCCTACTTGTCTCAAAGTTCTCCTGTTCTCATCCTCATGGCTTATTGCTTCCCACAGCTTTCCCTGTTGTCCCCTGCACTGCAGCAGCATTTCCCAGTTTAGTGCTCTCTCAGAGAGCTCCCTCCTCCTCCCCAACATCCCACTTGAACCAGGGCGTAGCTGCCTGGTAAGACAAGCAGTCAGCCCAATGCTTGTCTGACAAGCCACAGCCCTTTAGCAAAACATACGCGTACTGTAAACTGTGAGCAACGAATTATACACTTGTAACATCTGTCCCAGAGAGAATCTCAGCTTTCATGGAGGAAAAAAAACCCAAACCAATATACATAGTCCTCATGGTTTTGGCCAGTGCTTAAGAATGTAAACCTTTTTAAGCTGGGATTTCAGAAAGCAAATAACAAAAATTAAAACAAAGTGGGTTTTCTAGCCTTCCAGTTATTTCTGTGATAAGATTCAAAGGCTAACTGTGGGTTTGACAGGAGTGAGGTCAGCCCCAGCTGTTAATGTTCTTGTCCAAGGGAGATCTGTTGCAGGTGGCAGGAGGTGTTCTTCATAATTTAACTGTTGGCTTAAATCCCCCTTCATTTATACTTGTAGTGTGTGGAAGGTATGTAAACCTTTCACACAAGCACTTGGGCCAAGATGCAAAGAAGGATGTAGGGGCACATTTGATTCTAAATTATCACATCTGCCCAAGTCCAAAAGGTGGGTCTTCAGGTCCTGTTCATCTGTCACCTGCAGTTGAACAGGGTCCCTAGACACCCTCCTTAAGTCCTTAAGTAGCTGCTTTTAGGCATACATTGACAAGTTTATGTGCAAAGCTCTTGTAAAGCCTATTCAGGTCTGCATATACCACGCACCTTTACTTCTGTGCTGTCAGGATTTGAGTGCTTTGTCCTGCTTGTGCTTAAGCACACTAGGGCTGCCGTATGTACTATGAGCTCTGAGCAATGAGTATGTGCTCAGATAGTTACTAAATTAATCACTTCTTCAATGAGATACCAGAGCTCAGGTCTCCTCCAAAACGAAGGACTCAAGTCATGCTTACTCATGCTTGTTGTTGTCAGCTAGGAACCTGAACTTTGCATTGCATGCAGAATCGATCAACTTTGAGAAAAGAAAATGACAGTTTTAGGAAGACAATATCTGTATAGTCTGGGGTCTGTCATAACAAATACAGATTGAAATGCGGAAATTCTAGTTTTCTCTTGAAAAGGTGGGCATCTCCATGATTCTGGAAAGTCACTGAGCAAAAGAAAGGAAAATACATTGTTTTCTAAAAAAAAGGTCTAACTGCCTAATTCTTCCATTTGTGAATTTGAGACTGGATTAAGGTTTCTAAGAAACTAGGTTTGGCATTTTTTAGAGACTAGCCTAGACATAACTTCACACAGAGTGTTGGCTTCTGTGGAGTCCATGCTTAAGGCATTTCACTTTCAAACATTTAAGATGTGGATGCTTCCAAGCTGGTAGGTGATTAAAAATGGAGTCACTGGAGGTTTCAGCATTGTGATGTTTTTATTGTTTTCATAATTTTCATCATTTCAATATTAGAAACATTAATCTCAGAAATCACCTAAGACAAACAACCCAGCAATACTGAAACAGTTTGTTTCAGAGAATTACAAATACCACTACAGGGTAGTCTTTACAGTTTAGTTCCTATTTAGGTATGTGAATTGTGGAAGATGTAATTTTTAATAACTGGAAAAATGTCAAGGTCCCTTCAGAGGGACTCCTGAAAAATTTAGCAGTTGTCATTTCTGTCCCTGCATGTGTTTTGGTTAACGATTTTTATGTTCTTGTGCAGATAAGAAGGAATTTTAATGAAACTTGGAGGTATGTAATTTAAAAATGTTGGCCTTTTCAGTCAAATTTTTCATCACTGAAATGAATATTGCTGGCCAGATAAATCTATAATGCGTGAGTCCTCCTAGTCTTTAAAGGTTATCCTAATTTTTTCTCTAACCAAGGTCGAGAAATATATTTGCTGCATTGATTGGCAAAGTTGAGAAGTGCGTAAATGATTAACAACTTCTGACTTTTTTGCAGCCTAGTTGCTGTCTTGAAAATCAATTAAGCGTGGTCAGTCCGTTTCTGTGACATCTCAGGATGCATAATGCTAAAATATCCCAGGTAGCCTGCCACGCTGATTCCTCCTGAGCCAGAATTCTATGCGGAAAAGGGAGTTCGGAATTCATTACATGGAAATTAGTCATGTCCTCATTAGGCAATTGGAAAAAAAAGAACAGAATATAAACCCTTGACACACCAAGGGATGTATGTGCCACAGTTTCTGCCCTATCCACAGAGGGAGGTATATAATAATTAAATAAATAAATAAATATATATATATACACATTGTTGGCTAGGAGTCTTGGCACTTTATTACGAATTGTGGTAGTCCCCTTCGTCTTTTACTCTTTTCCTCCTAGATCTCCTATCGTCTCTGCTGAACCATTTTTTTTAGTGACTGCACAGGTTTATAGCTTAGTAGGTGGAGGGGAGCTGGCAGTAGGAGAATCTCATCATGTTAAGTGCTTCTTAAGTTACTTCTGTTGTACCCACCCAGGATAGGCAGAGTTTTGGTCTATTTTAAAATACTGAGACCTAGCCAAATTGGAGTTGCTGACAACCACTCTGATAGCAGATATTTGAAAGTTCAAAGACAAGGAGAAGGGAGAAAACAGAAGGAAGAGGGGTGACAGAAGAGGTTCTCAAACGACGGAAGTTGTCTTTCTGGTTTTGTTCTCACGCTCAAATTTATTTCGATCTCTTTTCCTTTACTTTGTGATTTATTTTGAATAGCTGTACTGTTGAAGATTTTTGTGCACCCTTCCACTCCACCCCCCATTTTTTTCAAATCATACCTTTCCCTTTGGTAAAGGAAAGGATAAGAGCTTGAATTTCTTCTTATTTTAACACATTACAGTTCCCCTTTATGTCTGTGTCATAGAATCATAGAATCATTGAGGTTGGAAAGGACCTTTAAGATCACGGAGTCCAACCGTAAACCTAAGACTGCCAAGTCCACCACTAAACCATGTCCCTAGGCGCCACATCTACATGTCTTTTAAATACCTCCAGGGATGGTGACTCTACCACTTCCCTGGGCAGCCTGTTCCAATGCTTGACAACCCTTTTCGTGAAGCAATTTTTCCTAATATCCAATCTAAACCTCCCCTGGTGCAACTTGAAGTCGTTTCGTCTTGTCCTATCACTTGTTACTTGGGAGAAGAGACCAACACCCACCTTGCGACAACCCCCTTTCAGGTAGTTGTGGAGAGCGATAAGGTCTCCCCTCAGCCTCCTCTTCTCCAGACTAAACAACCCCAGCTCCTTCAGCTGCTCCTCATAAGACCTGTTCTCTTTCACCAGCTTCGTTGCCCTTCTCTGGACACGCTCCAGCACCTCAATGTCCTTCTTGTAGTGAGGGGCCCAAAACTGAACACAGTATTCGAGGTGCGGCCTCACCAGTGCCGAGTACAGGGGCACGATCACCTCCCTCTGCCTACTGGCCACACTATTTCTGATACAAGTGTCATCTGCTCCTTTCTTTTCTGGGTTTCTGATCTTTGTTTCTTTTAAACTATTGATTTCTCTTACTTGTGAGGTTTCCTTCCATTCCCATCATATTTATAGCTTTTTACGCCATGTCTTCCTCTCACCAGTGCAAAAACAGCTGTCTGAAATTTCCCTGTTCAACGTTATTTTATTTTAAGGGAAAGGGAATTCAGGGATTATTTTGGTCATTCCTGTGTGAGGCAAGAATTTGATAGCAGTGCTGTGTATTAAGAAGACAGCAAATTCCTAGTGTCTTTCAGTTGTATTGTGCTAAAAGCCTCATTTCTGCTTTGCACACTAGCTGAACATGAGCCGGCAGTGTGCCCAGGTGGCCAAGAAGGCCAACGGCATCCTGGCCTGTGTCAGAAATAGTGTGGCCAGTAGGCGGAGGGAGGTGATCGTGCCCCTGTACTCGGCACTGGTGAGGCCGCACCTCGAATACTGTGTTCAGTTTTGGGCCCCTCACTACAAGAAGGACATTGAGRTGCTGGAGCATGTCCAGAGAAGGGTGACGAGGCTAGTGAAGGGTCTGGAGCACAGGTCTTATGAGGAGCGGCTGAGGGAGCTGGGGTTGTTTAGCCTGGAGAAGAGGAGGCTGAGGGGAGACCTTATCGCTCTCTACAGCTACCTGAAAGGAGGCTGTAGAGAGGCGGGTGTTGGTCTCTTCTCCCAAGTAACAAGCGATAGGACGAGAGGAAATGGCCTCAAGTTGTGCCAGGGGAGGTTTAGATTGGATATTAGGAAAAATTTCTTCACTGAAAGGGTAGTCAGGCATTGGAACAGGCTGCCCAGGGAAGTGGTGGAGTCACCATCCCTGGAGGTGTTCAAAAAACGTGTGGATGAGGTGCTTCGGGACATGGTTTAGTGGGCATGGGTACTGGGTTGATGGTTGGACTCGATGATCTTAGAGGTCTTTTCCAACCTTAATGATTCTATGATTCTATGAAAACTATGCAATGATGAAGAGACTTTTTGGTAGCTAAAATTGCCCTCACTTCTCTAGACTTTTTTTTCTTCCTTAATAGCAAACAGCACTAGTATAATTGTCACTATGTTGATAAAAAATACAACAAACTTTATTGGAAAGGGGTAATATCTTTTATTAGACTAGGTGCCCGTTTTTGGCCTATTTTGTCCAGTTACTACGTGCATGTTTTTCTAGCTATGCTCCTTGCTCTAATAAAAGATGCTGTCTCTTCCTTCATACCTCGCCTTGCTCATATGTAAGAACAATAAGTCTTTTGTCTTTTTTTCTTAGTGGGATTCTGGCAAACAAGGTAACTGATGACGGTTCAAAACTAATTAATTCTTTCAAGTCAGTTTCTTGTAGTAGAGTAGTAGCTGAAATTGTCAGGCTACAACCTCAATTTAGCTGGACTTGCTCTATATCTGTCTACCTGAATATTTAAATCATAAAATTCTGGAAGAATAGGTAGATGATATTGTACTTGGGCTTCCCAGGATGCAGTGTTGGGTCTTAGTAGATTTTACAAGACATTAGGCATAAAGGTGGACACCACCATTTCCAAAGGCACCATTGCATTTCAGTGTAGTATCATAGAATCATAGGACAGTTTGGGTTGGAAGGGACCTCTAAAGATCATCTAGTCCAACCCCCCTGTAACGAGCAGGACATCTTCAACTAGATCAGGTTGCTCAGAGCCCTGTCCAACCTGACCTTGAATTGTTCTATGATTCTATGATAACATCTGAATTTAGAGGCAGCAGGGAAGGATTAGAACAAAAGGAGATAGACAGTGGTTAAGCAATCTGCTTAATATAATTCAGCATATCTGTGTCTTACAATCATAGAATGGTTTGGGTTGGAAGGGCCCTTTAAAGGTCATCTAGTCAAACCCCTCTGCCCTGGGCAGGGACATCTTCAACTAGATCAGGTTGCTCAGAGCCCTGTCCCAACCTGACCTTGAATGTTTCCAGGGATGGGGCATCTGCCACCTCCCTGAGCAATCTGTTCCAGTATTTCACCACCCTCATTGTAAAAAATTTCTTCCTTATATCTAGTCTAAACCTACCCTCCTTTAGTTTAAAACCATTACCCCTTGTCCTATCACTACAGGCCCTATTAAAAAGTCTGTCCCCATCTTTCTTATAAGCCCCCTTTAAGTATTGAAAGGTCTCCCCGAAGCCTTCTCTTCTCCAGGCTGAACAACCCCAACTCTCTCAGCCTTTCCTCATAGGAGAGGTGTTCCATCCCTCTGATCATTTCTGTGGCCCTCCTCTGGACCCGCTCCAACAGGTCCATATCTTTCCTGTACTGCGGACCCCAGAAGTGGATGCAGTACTCCATTTCAGAACTGGTGATAGAAGCAGCATCTTGATCCGGTGATCAGATGCATTTCGTCATAGTACTTGTAGCAAAACTTTGAAAGAATCTCCACTTTTTGGAACGATTTGAGGATAACTATTCCATCCATAAGGGAGAGATGGAGAAGGTTTCAGAGGGAGTCTTAAGGTGCTTTTGACAGGAGAATGATGAGCTGATGATGGATCTGTGGGTTGGGCAGATGGTTTGAAGCACAGACAAAACACTAGCAGTGGGGTTCATCTTACTATCTGAAGATTATCAAGGAGCTGAAGATGTGCATGCTTCCAAGGGATAAGGAAATAAGTCATGCAACTTTCTGCAAGACTAAGGAGTTTGGACTTTTACTAGCATGACATCTGGGTAACTTATGTACTGACCTTGAAAACGAGCAGCTTGTGTAGAATGGACATTCTTAAGACTTCCAGGTGGGAGGGGATTTTGTGGCCATGTAATGCTGCTTTGTGCGTGATGGCTCAAAGACTTCTTGTTTTAGTGTAAGTTATGTATCTTATGTTTAGTGGAGCTTTGTTTTTTTCAAGACTTAGAAAAATGAAATGTTACTACTTAAGGTATAATAGTTGTAACTGCTCTCATGTAAGTATTACAATACAAGTCTGTTTGCTGAAAAAGCAGTGATGTGTGTGTGTTTTGCTACAATGCATGTCAAGAGTGCAGCTGTCCTAGTGATATTCTTGGAAGTCATGTTTTGATAGGCATCCTTGGTAGCAGTCATGGCTTAATAAAATCGTACCGCTTCCTTCAGCTTTCCACCCTCATACACTATTCCCTCCGTTGGGCTGTCACTTTGTGCAAGGAACTGATCACCCTGAAAACCATAAGAAAACAAACAAAAGTTCCTAAAGTAGCATTGCTGTCTAAATTCTCATATTGTGAAGAAGCCACAGTCTAAATTTACTAGTTAGAAAATAAATGTGATTCGAGTGTTAGTCCAGTTATGCCTGCATTTTGTTTTTAAGAAGTCTGGCATATTCTGCTCCATTGTCTTCTCCTTCCCACTGCCATCCTTCATTAGTAAACTCAATAATATAATCAGAAAGCCAGGTGAATAATTTCTAACATGCAAAACCCTTACATGCCCAACTTATGCATGAAGATTATGGCATATGGGTTACTGACTTTTTTTCTTTTTCTTTTTTTTTTTTTAAACATTATTGGGGGCTGGATGTAGCTTTCATCTGGACTGGATTAAGGGCCGGACTCAGATTTGTATGCAATTGAATTTGGGTCACCAGCATGCTTAGTGCTCCCCTGAAGGGGAGAGTGCTGTAAGGAGGCAGGTAGCTGAATTTGTTGAAGAAAGTTACCTCTCTGCTCTTTTGCTGCTGCTTTGCCAGCCAGAGTCTTGCTCCAGGGCACAATTTTTTTCTTGTTTGCACTATGGAGTGCCTGACCTTAGGCAAACTAGTTTAGTTACTAAACCTTGCTAACTTTTTTATACTGAATTACGTTGATTTGCTAATCTCTACAAATCTGTGTTTTACATTTGAAAGCGCTTATTAAAAACAAGCCCAAAGCTCAAAATAGGAACAACTTTGAGGATTTTTATTTTGATGGTTTTACTGTAGCAGAAATGTTCAGTGATGTGGGTGTCTGCATAATGTAACGCATCCTCTTCCAAATACTGCCTTTTTTGAATTCTCAAAGAAATCCCACACTCATTAAATAGCTTTCTGTTATGATAACTTGGAGAGAGCACTGCTGTACTTCGGCCATCCCACTGAGTAAAGTCTCATTATAAATCATCCCTTTATGGCTTCAAAATGCTGTGCTTCCAAACTTCACTCGTTAATGAGACTGGAATGAATTTCATAATGGCTGGCTGTTTCCACCGGAGTCATGCTCAGGAAAGACTGTTGTGTTTATTTCCTCGATGCCCGAAACACCTTTGCAATGCATTGGACCTACAAACCAGGAATTAATAAGGAAGGCTCTGTGTGTGTGTGTGTGTGTGTGAATATGGATGAATATGTGCAGACAAAATGATTTCTGTTTGCACCATTTTTATTTCTTCCTCCTTTGTTTCATCCAAAAAGTGGAGAAACTTATTTAAAACAAATGTTTTGATAATGGTATTGAATGTTTTTAACAAAAAATACCTTTCTTAGTTTCTTCTAAAAGAATATTTTTTTTTTTCATTTCCTTTGGAGAAGCTAATTGTTTTACAGCTAAACTGATTTCACCAGAGATTATTGCCTAGCGGTTAATATTAAAGATCTTATTTTAATCTAAACAAGATAAGGGTGCAGGCTTTCAAGTAAATTTAATGTAATCGGTTAAGGGGCTTCAGCATAACTCTTACAGTACCAGTAATTGACCTCTTTTAAGTACTTCACCCCCTAATAGTTTTGTTGAGAACTATCTTGGTATTGGTTCACAGGAGATTGCTAACTGCCTCATTTCTTCACATTAGGTTAATGGAGAATAATGACTCACCATGTCAATTACAGTCCCATGACATGAAGTAAATTTTGTCATCCATATCTTGCTTCACCATTTTTCATCTCTCTTTATTTGTGTTATTAAGGATTTGGTTTTGCATTACTGACATCAGTAATTGCTTTACCTTTAACTCTGTATGTCTCTGGATTCAGACCCTGGTAATACAGTTTGTGTTTTTAAAAGGGCTATGCTTAAATATCCTTTTAAATATCCCTTAAAAAGGTATCTAGACTAAGAGTAGAAAAAAATAACACTAATTTTTTTTTCTAATTATTTTCTTCATATTTCATGTGTAGGGAAACAAGGTAGAGGACATCCCATTCAAGGTATGCTACTTTTGAGGAAGTTTTCTGTTCAAGTGTTTACAGTTTTTATTATTGGCTAAATATTCTTACATTTGTGCATTTCTATTCCTATGATAACCTTTGCAACACTCTTTGCTGTCGTTGGGTAGTCATTACTTATGTAGCTAGCCAGTGCTATTTGCTGCAAAAAGTTTAATTTGTTCTGTCTATTCATTTTCTAGTAAGTATTCATTCCCATTTCTATCTAGTGTATTCAATAGGGAATGAATGAAAAAAAAAATCCCCAGTAGTTAACATAGGACATAGCAAGCTCTCTCTTCTTCAAATTAGTCTTTGAGCATAACTGATTCTATAAGAGACTAACTTGATCTAATGAAAAAGAGGAACAAATGAAATTGTTATTAAAATGTTAATTTTCTCAGCCTTGCTTCTCTGAGATCGCAGTGCTTACTGGTCAGATCTTACAAAGGTTGTTAATTTAATGTCTTTTGTAAGTTGTTTTTTTTTTTTCCCCTCCAATGTGTTATTCTTCAAATGTCCAAGCATATATCTCCAGAATTTTATTGCCAGTGCTTCATAGCCACCTGGTTAGCTACATGGGAGGCAAAACTAAGTTAGATGAAAAAGGAGGCATGTAAATGTGCTTCAGACTATTTGTTTTGACTAGGAGTATGAGAGGCGTTCCTGTCAATATACTTGGAAACAAAGCTTTTTATCAGTGGTGGTGGCCTACTATTGGTTAGCATTCTCTGTGAATTACCTTTCATCTGCTGTTGGCAGTGACTTTGAATCTCGAAGGTATGTAGTTCTCACTGCAAGTCACTTTTCTGAAGGCTTTAGAATCATAGAATCATTTAGGTTGTAAAAGACTTTTAAGATCATGGAGTCCAACGGTAAACATAACACTGCCAAGTCCCACTAAACCATGTCCCTAAGTCTCTTAAATACCTCCAGGGATGGTGACTCAACTACTTCCCTGGGCAGCCTGTTCCAATGCTTGACAACCCTTTCAATGAAGAAATTTTTCCTAATATCCGATCTAAACCTCCCCTGGCACAACCTGAGGCCATTTCCTCTCATCCTATCGCTTGTTACTTGGGAGAAGAGACCAACACCCGCCTCTCTACAACCTCCTTTCTGGTAGTTGTAAGGACTACTTTCTGAGACTGATAGTCATTGCTGCATTGCCTTTAGCTTCTCCAGTTCTTTGTGGTTCCCATTGTTTGAAACATGATGCTGTTGTAGCATAGAATAAGTAGCAATTATACAGAGATTGCATCCAGACCATCGGAGATGTCTTGTAGGCTGTTATTTATAATAAGCACTGCATCTGAAATAAATGACTAGTAGGTGGCTGATACTGTGAAATTTATTACTACTTCTAAAGGTACTGATTTCAAGCATAACAGTTGCACTACTTGTGAGTGTCTTTTGGCCATCCTCTTGTACCACCTCATAAATAAATGTATTTTGTGGGTGGATGTAGAAGGGGGGTAAGTTTTTTTTTTTAATAATTTTTTTAGTCACAACATAGCCTGTATTCAGTTTGTCACACAAATAGGTTCTGAGTCTCTTAATTTTTTTCCTCATCTTGCTGAGCCAGTACAATCTGAAAAGCAAGTTTTAAGTATTCCTTTTTTCAAAGGAAATAAGTGACTACTTGTATGATCTTAAGTGAATCTTTCTTGATAAAGTGCCTTCTGAGTTGGTAAGCAGGTTCTCTATTTCACATGGACTTTCGATATTATCTGTGTTTCTTTTTGAAAATGTTATAGGTGTTTAAGCTTTACTAGAAGAATTACAATTAAGTATTCAAATTTGTAATATATTTTCTTAAGAATATAGTTTCAAGATAACTTTGCTTGTTCTTTTGCTATATTTTAAAGGTACAAATAAAACAAACAGAACACCCTAATTTTTCAGTTGGCAAAGGGAAAAATAAAAAAACACGTAAGATGCTGCTTGTTATTCACTGTAGGAAGTGACTTTTGTAGCTTGATGGGCTTGCAACTGATGCATTTCTATTACAACTAGATAGGTTGTTCTGTCAAAACTGGAATCAACTTGCTATTTACCCCATGTACAGAAATTGGTTATTGATGACTTCCTTCTGCTGGATTGATAAAGTTGCTTAGTCACCGACAGAAGCTTAATCTGGGATTGATTGACATTTCTACTCATAAAATCCATTTCTGTTTGCATTAGTTAAAAAGTGTGTGTCTATTTACATTCTTATGGTGTAGTTTTTTTTCTCCCACTGCATATTAAACCAGCTCTTAGGCTTTAATTTTCCTTTATTGCCATCCTATTAGCACAGGAAACAGGTGAAATGTGCCATAATAATTTTTGGCGGTAGGTTTATAGGTAGGATTGCAGTATGTGCTCTAAGAGCCTGCTTTGCTTCCTTTTTTCTTAAGCATGCCTGTACGTTGCACAGAAGAGCAGAACAAACTTCCTTTAGAAGAAAAAATGCATATCCATCCATTCAGGTGAGCAGGGCTTTAATAAGTTGCCAACACTTTGTACAGGATAAGGAGTTTGAAAGCATTGTCAGGTCAGATTTACTTAATATGGTGTAGGAGATACAAATGACATGGTGGGCCTCAGCCTTGGCTACTCTTAGGTGCGTTCATTACTCAATAGGACAGCCCGGCTGTACGGCAGGTACAGCCTTTGCCTTCCCAGCAGGACCCGAGCAAAGCTTTCTTTCTCCTTGGGGTTCTGCAGGCCTACTCATCAAGTTGCTCGAGCCTAGTGCTGAGCTGTGCTGCCCACCTCAGCCATGCCACTCATCTCTGAGATTGTCCCACTTCCTTGTAGTCCACGCGGCAGATGTGAACTGGTGCTCTTTTACACAGCTGGAATTTTCCCTTGGTTCCCTTTGAACTTACATGAATTGCTCTGTCACCTTGTGGGGTTGTGTGTGCTAGTTGGGTTTCTTAGCATGTTGATAATAAGAGCTTTTAAAAATTTCAAGCATGTTTTTTGTCTCATTATGTATGCTGTTAGCTTTTTGCAGAGTCTTACATGGATTATTTACTTTTACTCTTTTTCCTTAACTTCTTTTTGTATCTTGTATGTTATCAAGAATTGATAACATTATAGTGCCAACTTTTTGAGTCAGTATTGCTGTTAGCATTCTTACGTGGTGAGCTGTAAGTGTGGCCATTAACTGGTGTAAATTGCTGACACCAATGGCACTGTTCTACTGACAGAAAGCTTGAATAATAATAATAATAATTACTATTATTACTATTATTATTATTTTTATAGCAAATAGAAACCAATATTTACATTGTTTGGTGTTCCGATAAAGCTCTCAGCACAAAGTATCTGTCTCTATGTGTTTTATTTTTATTTTTACAATATCATGTATGCCTATATCTGGGGGTAGAAGGAAGCTTATAGAGAAGATCAGGAGGGCAGAAAAGGAAATGTAGTAAGAAAAAAATGTAGTTTTTACATTGTAGTGGCCAGGTTAGAAATAATTCATTGAGTCTTCCAGATTGTTTTTTATTAATCTTTTCTTTGCCTTTTTTTTTTTTTTTTTAAAAACTTTGCGGAAGTATTTATACCCAGTAGTTTTTAAGAAATATGGTCTAGGATGAGAGAATGTCTTAAGGGCAGAGATGGGCAGAGATCACCTTTAAATTGATGGATATGTGAAGAGTGCAAACCATTATTATATAAGATTGAGGGTTTTTTTTATTATAGAAAATGACATGGATTTGCACAATTGGGGTAAAAAAGAAGTGTTAAGTTCGTAAGAAAGAGGTGGATTTTAGAAATGTTCAGAAGATGCTAATGTGACTGGGGGAACAAAACACGAGATTCATATTAACTAACATTTTGCCTGAGCTGGAGGGAAGTGAAAAAAGATGAAATAGGATTGCAGGAAGCTCTAGTACTTAATGCAGAAATGACCAGAGCATGGTTATACTTTAAAAGGTCACAAAGTGAGAAAAGTATGCTTCTTTTCAGTAGAAATGCTGATGATAGTGTTACAGTAATCAGAGGAAGTTATGCCCAGAAGTTACCTCAAGAGGCTGTACGGTGCATCATTCTGTCCCTAAAACAGGACTGACAATACTTCTGTCTTTCTCACAAGTTACACGTTTAATGTATTCTTAAAGGCAGCATAAAGCCATAGAGCCAACAATCATGGCAAATTTTTCCAGCGCATCCCTATATCAAGCAGTGGAAAGCATCTCTTCACATAGCTGACCTGAATTTTCCTTTCTTGAACTGAAGCTTATTATTCTTATCCTTTGGACATGGATATAGATAACAGATTATTCCTTTCCTGTTTGCAGCAGTCATTTATGTACTAGAAGGCAGCTGTCATGTCTAAACAGCTTATGTTCTTCATTTTTTCCACATGGGACATGTTTTTCTAGATCACTAATCGGTCTCACTCCCCTCCTCTGACCTCTCTCCAGTTCCTCCATTTATTTCTGAAAATTCTGTGCTGGAACCAGATGATTTTAGGATTTACTAGTATTGAGAAGAGTGGAAAGATTACTTCACATGTCTTGAAGGGTGTGCTTTCATCTGTAGTCTCAGTACATTGTGTACCTTTTTAGCAGTGATTTAAAAGAGTTGCTTGTGATCTGTGATAATCCCTGATGCTTCTCTGAAGAAAAGCCAGCTACTTGTTCCACATCTCATACTTGTGTAGCTTTAAGCAGTCAGAGTTGCCCCTTCCTTTTATACAGGATTATTTTTCTGAACATTTCTCTGTTTTTTCAAGATCATTTTGAATTCCAGTTCTGCCTTGGATTGCTTGTTCAGTGAGCTCTCAGCATTTTGGCTAGTGCAGAAAGTACAGCACCCTTCCTTCACTGCAAAACCTCTCAAATCATAGAATCATTTAGGTTGGAAAAGACCCTTAAGATCATCRAGTCCAGCTGTAAACCTAACACTACCAAGTCCACCACTAAACCATATCCCTAAGCGCGTCTTTTAAATACCTCCAGGGATGGTGACTCTACCACTTCCTGGGCGGCCTGTTCCAATGCTTGACAACCCTTTTGTTGGAGAAATTTTTCCTACTATCCAATCTAAACCTCCCCTGGCGCAACTTGAAGTCRTTTCCTCTCGTCCTATCGCTTGTTACTTGGAAGAAAGAGACCAACGCACACCTGGCCACAACCCCCTTTCAGGTAGTTGTAGAGAGAGATAAGGTCTCCCCTCAGCCTCCTCCAGACTAAACCACCCCAGTTCCCCTAGCTGCTTCTCATAAGACTTGTTCTCTAGGCCCTTCACCAGCTTTATTGCTCTTCTTTGGATGCGCTCCAGCATCTCAATGTCTTTCTTGTAGTCAGGGGCCCAAAATTAAACACAGTTGTCAAGGTGTGGTCTCACCAGTGCTGAGTACAGGGGGATGATCACCTCCCTACTCCTGCTGGCCACACTATTTCTGATACAGGTCAGGATGCATTGGCCATCCTGGCCACCTGGGCACGCTGCCGGCTCACGTTCAGCCGGCTGTCGACCAGCACCCCCAGGTCCTTTTCTGCCGGGCAGCTTTCCAGCCACTATTCCCCCAGCCTGTAGCATTGCCTGGGGTTGTTGTGACCAAAGTGCAGGACCTAAATGATATGATGCTTTTTAAATGAAATGCGGGTATGACTGTTAGACCACCTATCAACCTGTGTGCTGGTAATAGTAGTGCTGGACAACATTCTTGAGCAGTCTGGCAGTTCAGGAATGTCTTTTGGTCCCAGTGGGCTGCTAACCTCCTGTGTTAAGTTCTTGCTGCTGCAGATAGATGATTAACCCTGGGTAGATACCCATAGCGTCACCGTAGTCATGCTGCATTTGGCTGTGTAGACTTATCCTCAGAGAGAGCCTTCTCTGTTGCACTGATCATGCTCACAGAATTATCAAGCTAATGTAGTCCCTTCTGCTCTTGTACTACTTCAGTCTTTCATACAGTTTCTGCTCTTAATGCAATTTATCTTTTCCCCTGTAGTCCTTATAAGTATTTTTTCAGCTGAGAGGTTAGAGGGTTTGGGGTTTTTTTAATTTAAAGATTCATACTAAAGAGTTAAAGATTTTAGAGGAAGACTTTGGGCAATTTTAAGAGCCAGTATTTATAACTCGGTTTAAATTTTAGTAAGGCAAGTCAACAGCAATAAGGACTGCTTAGCTTGTGCTATTTGCTAATTACAATAAAAATATGTACCTATAATCTTCAGCTGTTTTATGAATGCACTGACTTCCTTGTTGAGGAAGAATTGTGTGGGTTCATAACACTAAAAGTAAATGTCATTTAATATGTACAGTTAGTCACAATATTGGATAAGCTATAAACAGAGTTCCAACTCAGAGGAAAAACAGACCTTCAGGCCAGCTGTTGTTGTATCACCAATGTAGAGGGGTGAACCTCATTTAGTGGGTCGTGCGAGCAGGAACAAGCTGGGAGGTGGAGAGGGAGCAGTAAAGGCCACTTCCAGCTCAGTACTACGACCCAGAAGGGGTTGTGGCAAATAGTTTTGTCCCTGCTGTGGATACGTTTTGAACTCTAGTTCAGCTCAAACTCGGCTGAGCTGTGATCCAGGAGCCTCTACCTATCGTGGAAACAAGATACTGTCAGTCTAGTGATTTGGCAGTGTTTTGCTACTTTGGGAAGCCCCAGTCCTCAAGCCAACATATTTTCAAGGAACTCTAAGTTGGAAAAGAAACTCCTGTGAGTAATGCCTGGTGACTTATCCACTTTCTTTTCTGCATTTCCTGAGTTCTAAAAATAATGGTTTATGTGTGGTTAGCCCCGGTGATTTTGATATTGTGACCGTCTGGACCATGTGCCATGTTTAATGCTGCTTTGTGAAATGGACAAGATGAGGTTAAAAGAATAGTGTCTTTTGAAAATGCTTTGGATACTGCTTAGGTGATGACTGAGCTTTGGCAGGGGCTGCCCAATCAAGAAATCTGCTGCAATGCCTTATTTAAGAGCAGTATAATGGAGTGAGGAATTAGGATTTAATGCAAGGGAAATGTGCAATGTGGGTGGGTCATGCAGATGGATTTTGGTAGGGAGATGAAAAAGGTTTCTGCAGTCACAAACACTAAAATTGCAGTGGTGGTACTTGACTGTTAGCAGGCAGGAGAGATGTTWAATCTGATCTAAATCAGTGCTCATTTTTTCCCCAGATGAAAATGACTACTTATGAAAGGTTAGAGGATTTATGGGGGTGTCAAAACACATGGCAGATGGGCTGGATTAGGATTCATGAGTATAGTAATCCAAATCCTTTCTGCCAAGCATTACAGAGGATCTCTTCCTGCTGCTGGGCTACACTAAATGTACACAGTCAGGAGAGCACAGGCTGTCAGGAGGCTCAGACGAAGAGTTGCTAGTGAAAGTGCTTGTCTGAGCAGAGTTCATTTTGAAAGCACTCTATTTGCATGCAGAAGCCTACTGGGGAACTGATTATATTATTTAATTTTAATAAATTGCTGTAACAAGTTTTTATTTTTCCTTTGGTTCACTATACAAAGCCTGGCAGAAAGTAAAGCCAAAATGTGAGCTAAACTTTTCTAATTATCTCTGACTATATTAGTACAGGGGGGTAAAAGCTATGCAAAAGTCATGAGTGTTGAGAGAGTTAAAAAGGAGAATGAGTCTGTCATTCCCTTTGTGAGGCAGTGCTAGCTATGTGTGATATAAAAAAAAAAAAAAAAGAGCATCCTACTTTAAGTTTTTATGACTGTTGTGGTTTAACCTTGACCAACAACTAAGCCCCACACAGCCGCTTGCTTGCTCATTCCCCCCGGAGTGGGGTGGGGGAGAGAATTAGAAGGGTAAAAGTGAGAAAACTCGTGGGTTGAGATAAAGACAGTTTAATAGGTAAAGCAAAAGCTGTGCATGCAAGCAAAGCAAAACAAGGAATTCATTCACTACTTCCCATCAGCAGGCAGGTGTTCAGCCATCCCCAGGAAAGCAGGGCTCCATCACGCGTAACGGTGACTTGGGAAGACAAGCTCCATCACCCCGAACGTCCCCCATTCCTTATTCTTCCTCCAGCCTTATATACTGAGCATGACGTCATATGGTATGGAATGTCCCTTTGGTCAGTTGGGGTCAGCTGTCCCAGCTGTGTCCCCTCAAACTTCTTGTACACCCCCAGCCCACTCGCTGGTGGGGTGAGAAGCAGAAGAGGCCTTGACTCTGTGTAAGCACTGCTCAGCAGTAACTAAAATATCCCTGTATTATCAACACTGTTTTCAGCACAAATCCAAAACATTAACTCTACCCTAGCCACAACCAGCATATAACAGAAGTTTAAGTGTTAGGGAGGATTTTAGTTTTGGTTTTAGACTAAATCCAGAGGATCTCCTTTGAAATTTGAAAATTTACGATGGCTTGTCAGTGTTACACAGGTTATTGGTAGCTGTAGTTAATGTGTAGTTAATTTTCAAAGGATGTAAAGCTACTGGCTTTTGAGAAGACCCATGTCTGAAAAAGTTTCTGGGGAAGGATGCAAACTATTTGTGCCTGAGGCAACGAGAGGATATTTGCACTCTGCTCCTGTAGCCAGTTGATTAAGCTAAAGAATCCACCAGAACTCCTCCTCTAGTTAACTGTTATTTTACAGCATGATAAATGGATAGGCTGGTTAGGAAAGTCACCTACCAGCATAGCTCTCAACTCCACGAGTGAATCCCTAGATATTTCATTTGACACTGGTGTAAAATGTTGAAAAAGAAATTTGAAAAAGTATCGGTGAAGCATGAAACACAATACCGTAAATAGATATGCTGTGTTCTTTGTAGAACCAAGAAGTGTGAGGATCCAGACCTTACAGATCTTATATTTAAGCTTAAAAGGGAGGCTGCAAATAGTTACTCCAGCAATGAGGATGGATTAGCTCCGAGGTACAGATTGTTTGCATTCTAGGGCTAGGAGCAAGAAGCAAACTTTCCATTGTTACTGTTTTACTATGTATGAAGAAGATCTGAAAGTTTTTAGCAGGGTTTTCTGTAATCCATGAGGAATGGCATATCTGCTCTAGGGTGGTTTTGTCAAAGAACTTTGTAACGTGAACTTTCTCAGCATTTAATTGAAAAGTCCGATTGTTAGATCTTTAGGAAATGGAGATTTTCTTCCAATTGTTAAGTAGGTATTAACAAAGTAACAAAGCAGTTAAGCAATCCATGAAAACTCACTTCTCATCTGTTAATCAAGTTTCACTTGCTTAGTATTTGGGATGTCTTAATCTTTCAAGGGGTATATAGCCTTCCAGCAATGACCTGCTCTGAATTTCTAATTAAAACAAACAAGCAAATGGACAAAAACCTCCATCATCCACTTCCCGGCCTCTTTCTGTCTAAGCAGCCTCCTCTTAAGAGACTGTAGAAGGGTGAATAAAACAAGCAAAAAAAGGTCACATTTAACATTTGAGAGTTGTTTATATGCATGTTTGAAGGAAACGGGTTTGAAAATAATTGAGCCAGAGGGGTGGGCAGAAAAATTTTCGTATAGCAAAATATGAAGGGAATGAAAGGACAAGTTGAACCAGGGACATAAGGTTTTTCTATGAAGGCATACATGCAAATCCGTGAAATCTGAATATTCTTTTTGTTCCAAATATAAACTTAGTTGGGTGTTTAGGTGATAACCAGTTTACACAGCTTTATAACATTAAAAGCATTTAAACAGTCCTGGCAGGCAGGGGTGAAACAGTATCTGAGTTGAGTTTCAAAGTATTATCCAGCTTATAAATAGAAGTAGGTTGTTACAGTAGGCTTTCTGGAGAATATATTCATCATAAAGTGTAGATGTGGGTTTTGATTGATTTATTACCAAAAAATTGTTGATTTTCCAGGATATAGAAATGTACAAAAGCTAATAAATCAAACTGGAACTAATATGGCAAATGAAATATTTGGACTCAGGCTTTGCTTCATGTATAAAAAGTGCCAGCATTTTCTAGATGGTTCTGATACAAGTACGTAAATACTCTCATTATGAATTCGTTTGTTCCCTACTAATGCCTCCATTGAATTCTTCCATATTACCTCAAAATAGAAAGAAATAATCTAACTGCCATTAAATATTTTAAACTTCACACGGAGAAACTCTATAGAAATGTGAAAAGGAATAAATTTCTTCATGAGATAAGCAGATAAATTATGATGACTAGACCATGTCTTGTTACTGGAACATCAGTAACCTGATGGTAGAAAACTATCAATAATTGACCTAAAATGGAGCAGCACAATCATCTGTATTTCATGATATCAAGGGGAGAGTTCCCTCACAAAGGAGAAAAATGAGCTGTTTGAAAGAAATAAGATAAAACATTCCAGTGTCAGGTCCTGCTTCTGAGTAACTGAGGAAACATTGAATAACCATCCCAGGAATGTGTAGTGTGAGATGGAAAAAACAGACCTAATAAAATGAAAAATGACTGATAAATAATTCTTTGTAATAATGGGGGGAAAGATTATCAAAGTGCTTACACTGTATCTGGAGCTATTTGGCAGTTTTTCTTTTCTTACAAAAGGCATCTGAGAAATTGAAATATAAAAATACACGTATTTTAGCTTTTACAGATTCTTCTGCAAAGAGAGAGTAATCCAAAACAGCTTTCATTTAGGGCGCCCATATAATTGAGAGCAGAACTTAAGCTCATCAGTCCTAGAAATAGGTGAGAAAATCTTGATTCCTGATTCTCATTTAGGCAGAATTGGTATGTTTCTGCAAGCATTTGAATAAGTAAGCACTTTTGGATGTGGTGAGGGGAAACCCAACAAGCAGCTCCAGCTGGCAAATGTTGAGTTATTCTATAAATAAGTGGAGGTTCTTCGAGTTACTAGCATAATGACATGGGTAGGTGGAGGCAGCTGCATGCTTCACATAGTATTATTTAGGTGGGTATGAAGATGTGAAAGGTTTTAGAGCCCTTATTTAATATGGTGTGCTTGAAGAAAAAGACCAACATACTGTTCGGCTGTGAGTTGCAAAATGAAGTGGGGCTTTCATTAGTAGGCAGATCTGAAGGCTCTAAATGATCACTGTAGTTAATAGGTAGGAGCTGGAGGACCTAAACATGGAATGTGTCTGTTTTCCTCTCGTGCCTTCTTGGAAAGTTTATTTGTTTCTCAGGTGAAATACCTTAGGACAGACTCATTAGGGAAAATGGAACTGGAACATTCTTTAAACTTTAAATCTAGTTAAAGCAAACTGGTGTTTTAGCCACAGCCAGGAGCAAAGAAAGGATGTGGGAGGTTATGTAGGAACCATTGTAAGGTTCCATAAATTCCTCTAAAATAAAGAGTTTTCAAAGGATTACACAACTACTTCTTAAGCAAGGACTGACAGCCCGAAGGTCTCTAAAGGCATGACTCTACTACAGGCTTGATACAGCTTAAATGAAAGAACCTGTTCTTGTAGTCTGTGGTCGACAGCATACCCCAACATTTTGTGATCCGAATGTCAGAGACCGAGATCTATACTGCTTGTTTTCATTACCAAAAAAAAGTTGTATCAAATATTTCTCAGTTCCTTTTGTTTATAATTTACAGAATTAAACACTTGGTGTTGATTTATACTGATTTTTTTTTGGTGTGTTTTTTTTGTTTGTTTGTTTGTTTCAGGTAAAGAATTTGACCCTCTTCTTCAGCATTGGCTTATTGACCTCCTGGGGGACTGCACTGCTGGGTGTCCGCTTATACTGGATGGGCAACAAGCCCCCAAGTTTTTCCAATTCTGACAATCCAGCAGCTGACTCAGACAGTTTTCTCACACGTACGCTGACCTTCTTTTACCTGCCAACCAAGAACCTCTGGCTGTTGCTGTGCCCAGATACCCTCAGCTTTGACTGGTCTATGGATGCCGTGCCTCTTCTGAAAGCAGTCAGCGACTGGAGGAATCTACACACTGTGGCCTTCTATGCTGGACTCCTCTTCCTTGCCTACTTTAGCTTGAAGGGCTCCAGCAATGAGAGAGAATGCAACGGGAAAACTGTAATAAACGGCAAGCAGAATGCTAATGGGCATAGCTGCCACTCAGAGATGGAGTACAAGACACTGGAGGTGAAGTCAAGCTTTGCATCAAAAGAAGAGAATGGTATAAAAAAGCAAGAAATGCAGAAACTGCAGCTTCCTTCAACTGAGAACATAGTCATTCTGTCTCTGTCTTTGTTAATAGTGCCCTTTGTTCCTGCCACAAACCTATTTTTCTATGTTGGCTTTGTAATAGCAGAGCGTGTGCTGTATGTTCCTAGTATGGGCTTCTGCCTGCTGGTTACAGTAGGTGTCAGGGCCCTTTATGTCAAAGCCCAAAAGCGCTTTCTGAAGAACTTGGTTTTTTGTTCCACTGCTGCATTAATTGTTTTCTATGGACTCAAGACTGTTGTCAGGAATGGGGACTGGCAGAATGAGGAGATGCTGTATAGATCAGGGATAAAAGTAAACCCTGCTAAAGGTAATTTTTGCTCTTTATGGTGATTGTTTTATTTATACCTATCTGTCTTTGCCTTTGAATTGTCTGATTTTATCAACTGTATCTAAAGAGGATACTTCAGGAAATTTCGCTTGAAGTTGCAGTAGTATGCACATTAGTAAAAAATGAGGAAAAGCAGGAATGGGTTTTGATTAGGTGTTACAGGTTTGGCATTATCATGAAGAAAATGAGATCCTAAGGTAAGACGATACTTTCTTTTTCATTGATCTTAGTTTTGCGTTTTGGAATTAAAGATGCATTATTAGTATTACAGACCCCACCCTGGTAATTTTCCATTTGGAGTCTGGTATCTATCACCCTAATGAGAGTTTTTCAAATGGTCACCAAATGTTCTGTTCTCTATGCCTACAAAATKTAAGAAATAGTAAAGGACAGCATCAGGGAGGTGCAATTTTTTTATTTCATCTGATGCAATTAACAATACTACATAATAAAAATGAGGAAATGAGGTCATATTATTCAGCCTGGGAAATGACTAGTTCCTCCTGCATACAAGTACTGTAAAAAGTTACTGTCAAATACTTACGCCTTACTGTTAATGTATAAATGTCAGCTATTCATGACAATGTTTAGCTGTGGCTCTGTGGTTTCAGCATATACAGCAGATCCAGCTGGGATCCTGAACTCCATGTTGCCTGGCTGTACTGCTCTTGGCACACAAGCAAGTTTATACGAGAACGGTCAAAATACCACCTGTGAGTGCAATGTAGGCATTGACTAAACCTTCGTTATTTACAATTCATCAGAAGTGAGAAGGGATGACTTGATTGCTTTGCCTTTCTGTGAAAGAAAAATTTGAAAGTGCTTGAACATATTGCACTTGAGTTTTTCCAGTTCTCTGCTCAGAAGCCCATTATATGATGCAAAGTCATCTGCTGACAGAGGTGTGCTTCTTGGTTAGACGGTTATATCATGCCATAGTCTAAAAGCTGTGATAGTAAGAGGCAAATGCAGGTGTTACTGTTAGCTGATAGGGAGCGAAAAAGTAGATTTGGCAGAAAAGATGCCTTGCAAAGCAGCATTGTAGTAGCTTGTCAGTCATCAGTCTGATCTTGTAACTCTTCTTCTTATGCTTTGTCGCCTTAGGTGAAATTATTAAACTTGTTGCTGCATTAAGTGACTTTTTGTTAACTGTGAACAAGTGCATCCCATTTCTTCTACTTTTTTTCAAAACTAGTGCAGGAGGGCAAGAAATGAAGAGAAGTAACTGAACAGTGAGACAGCATGCCAGAGTGATTACGTGATGCTGTGTGACTTACCAGTTTAGTGACAACGTAAAGGTTACATTAAAACATTGGCATTCCTTGGAAAGAAAAGAGTGTGTGTGGACTTGATTAGCTATTTAATATATGTTCCATTTTTGTCCTTGATGGGGATCCGCAGGTATCCCAGACTGTGTTAACAGTTGTCTGCTTGCTTTGAGCCAGTTTTTGTGATTAAAAAAAAAAAAAAAAAAAAATCTAATGTTTGTGCAGTAGTAGGCTGCAGTGTTGTCTGGAAATTAGACTACTGGGTATTATGCTCCCAGAAGACAAGGCGAGCTATTTTCATGATAACCATCTCAGTATGCACAGACTTATGTATATATGATTCTCTGGTTTCTTGCCATATAAGCTGACATTAAGTTTCTTTTAAGATATGCAAAAGCAAAGACAGCATGTGAGTGTGGTGATATACACATGACTGAGCTGACTGTAAATCATCCTAAAATATCCTGTTAAACTTCTGCTGAATATTTACTAGCCCACACACATTGTAACAAGGCTGGGTATCAGAAACTCCCAGCTAAAGCGACCTGTCACCCAACTCTATTCATTATTGTGAATACTTCCTAGATTAGCCCTGGCTTTGACTATGCTAATTTTATTTTCTATTTCTCATAGAATCAGGCAAGCCTGACTGGACTAGACTGGCTGCCAATCCCGCCAAAGCATTAGGAGATCAACAATTCAAACTGCTCTTCAGTAGTTAAATGAGGTTGACGTAGGAAAAACAATTTATTTTTGTTTGCCTCTTTTTTTTTTAGTTTTATGAATGCTAGTGATAAATAGGCTTTTCAGACAGGGAGACAATGGACTGCTCAGTCAAATGGTAGAGTGGAGAAGTGTTTTCTTTCCTTTTAGGCTGTTAAGAAGAGACTGCCACTCCTTATTTCTGTTTTCCTTGACTTGTACCCATTTCTCCTTATGAGTATTTTCTTACTTCCGATCATTTTTGAGCGGCAGGATCATTTTCCCTGAGAGTTCTGTTTTTCCTCTCTTCTCCTGTAAAAAGCTTCTGAACAAGAGCTTCTTCTGTCCTAGGCTAAAAAGCAAAGAGCGATCCCTTCAAAAACTCTCCGTGTGGGAATCGATAAAGAAGTAGAAATCCACAAAGACCGGTTTTGCTAAAGGAGGGAGCCGATCTGTTTTGTTCCAGATCCATCTGTATTCTGGCCTAGCAGGATGAAAGCCACTCTGCGGCTGGATGCTGTGCGACAACGTTGAGCTGATGTGCTGTACTAGTGAGGTCATTTGAGAGACAAGCTATTAGCACAGGTGCATTTGTGTACTAATGCGACTGAACTGCTTCGGAAGTGGAGTTGTTTCACATGGTGATGGTTTATAATCAGGTCCTCTGTGTTGTAGTAAGTGTAAGAATATAATCTCCTCTGCTGCTGTGGGACTTTTGGGCAAAGTTGTTCCGTGGCTTCTCCATCTTCAATCCTCAGTGAAGAAATGGGCGATCAGGGCCTTGCCAGCACTTCCTTCTGGCCCCCTCATGGGCACCGTTCAGGGAGTGCAGGCAGAAAAGTAGTGTTCTGCTTCAGGTGAGAAAGCCCCTGCCCCCCCAGGCAGCCACAGCCCTTCTGCAATTTACATTTCTCCAGGCCGTTCTTGTCAGTCACTGACAACGTGGAAAAAATACTCAAAAGCACAGTGCATGGTTCATCTCTTGAACCCCAAAAAACATCGTGGGAGAGTCAAGTAAGTAGAAGGTGGTAACACCGCCTCTGAGCCACCACGCATGTGCCAGCTTTCCTGGCTGCCTTGCTGTGCGGCAGGCAGCTGCCAGCCCTTCGCTGGTGGAGTCATGATGAGGACTCGGGATGCCTTAGCTGCATCTGTTACTGGGCTTGTTCATCTGCAGTTTTAGTTATGACTAGTATTTCAAATATCTTTAAAGTGATCTGAGCTTTGCCTTGTTACAGTTTGTCAGCACTTGAGGGAAAAATAGGCAAGATTGATTAATGTAGTTTATGGATCCTGAAGTGGCTGTATACATGTTTTGACACTAGGGAGGGAAAGGCGCAAGTGTTTCTCCATGCTGCCTTCAACTTAATGAGCAGCCCAACTGATAGAAAACAGCTCACATTATTTGAGTGTTCTTTTGTAGCGAAGGAAGCCTCCCAAAATGTAAAAACAAACAAAAAAGTTAAAAATGGGTGGTAGCTGTCATGTCTTTTTCAATTAGACAGAGAGTCATTCTGTGGTGATGATTATCTCGTGTTTAATATAAAATTATAATGACACACAAAATAAGTGTTCTCGTTATGCCTTGTTATCTCTAGTTTTCTCTGTAGTGCCAAAAGTTGGCTTCAAAAAGCATAATCTTTTTCCTCCAGGCCATTTTGTACTTTGCAGTCCACATCATAATGATCTTTGATGTTCAGATATATTTTCTGTACTGTTATAGGCACTGATTAAAGAAGTAGAAGATAACCGAGAGAGGCTTAGGCTGCTGCAGAGGTGTTAGTTGCTCGATCATATTTACTGATGAAATTTTAGTCTCCTGGTGTTTGCTGTGACATTTGTAAGTAAGCTTTGAGGATCCTTCCTGGAACTAGTTGACCTGCTACACCAAGTGGGTGCTTAACTTAAACCATGCATTCAAGTCTTGCTAAATTCATATATGTGACTATTAGTTTTGCAACGGAACATACAGCAAGAAACAGATACTAGGCTGCTTCCAAAAGCAGTATTACCACATTATTGTGGTGCTATACCCGGTCTGATAAGCCCTGTCTTCCACATTGGCATCAGAGCTTTTGGATTCAGAACAGTTCTGCGTGTTGCTCAGATGTTTATCCTCGTTCCATCACGTATTAGTGTTAAGGAAACATCGTATGTTCACATCTTTGGGCAGGTCAGTGGGACTTGAATATGTGATTAATTCCTTTCCTGACTCAGTTCTGCAGGAAAAAAAAAAAAAATTCCTTAACTATTACATGAAGACAAAGTTGAGCTGAGAGGGTTGAGTTTCTTGGTTCAAATAAACTCTACTGTTGAAAGTCAAATTGCCTAGATGTTCCTGATAGGTGATTGACACAAAGACTAAAAAAAAAAAGAGAAGAAAAATTCTTTCTGGCAAAATCATTCGGATCATCTATGGTTTAAGATAATATTACCTCTTATAGTCCTACTTCAAGTTAAAAATCCTGTTCTTAGCATCTTGCTTCTTATATCGATCACCCTGTTCTCAGGGGGCAGCAATAAGACCAAGACATGGTGTTGACAGAGAAGAATATAGAAATTGTTGTATAAGAATATAAAGAGTCACTTCTGTCTTTCCACTCTTGCTCCTACTCCCAGTTCTTACGAGTGTGAATCATTCAATTTTGCGTGATGTTTTCAGAAGATATCCTAATACTGAAATACTCTTCTGGACCACCATGTTCCTTTTCCCTGTCCTACTTTTCTCTTTTTTTGCCTTAGCAACAGGGTTATGAGATCTTCCTGCCTCATTCTGCTATATTTGTGCCTGTAGAAGGTTGAAAGAACTTCCTTTGCTTTTTTGGCATCTTTGGCATAGCATTCAGCCTTGATCAGTTTTAGTCCCTGGAACTACATGGATAGTTACCTTTTTTCTTTTTTTCCCGCTTTTTCTTTTTTTCTTTCCCTCCCCCTTATCATCAGTTTAGCATAGGATGGTAAGGACTGCTTCTGTATGCAATGTGAATGTCAAGATACGAGTATGAAGTTCAGATTGTGAAGCGTCTTAGTTGAACAACAATGTATGGAGTAGCTATAAGCTCATCTAAGCAGTCGTAAAAAAGTAGCAATTCCATTTTTGTTCATTTATGGTTTTAATGTCATTTTATGTAATTAGTTTACTATTTAGTTTGCAAATACCATCTGCTAAATAAAATTGAAGGAATTCTTAAAGCTGAATTTAGAATTTAGCTTATTTAATCTCATCTATGTAGTATAATACTTGCCTTTCGATCTGAGCTGCGAAAAAATATACTCTTTGTTTTTAGTATTTTTTAAAATAGCAAATTTCATTTTGTTATCCATCTTGAATAGTTTGTAGTGTTAATTTCCTCTTTATTTTACCATTAATTCAGTAAGCAAATGTATTGGCTATATGAACTGTTTTAAGCGTTAGTGTAGGGGGAAAAAAAATCATGTGAGTTAGTTTTGTTCCATTTACATAAATTTGTTAAGTTTAAAAAGGCACCCAAATTTGTTCTCACCCAAGAGTTGCGCTTCTGATTTAAGAAAAGAAAAAAAAAAAAAATATCCCTGCCTGTCATTGTAGAGATTTTATGCTCTAGTTCTGTGCACTTGGGTAGAAGTAAATACTAGAAGCTGTTTCCATCTGATTTGACAGCTTGCTGCTGTTATCCTTATCTACTCTTAGAAAATGATTTCTTGCTAACAGTAGCTGTCAGTAAGTGGTCCCTTCTTCAGCAGACAATGAAAATACCAACTAATAGTGCAGTGAGGAAAATACCTTGTAGTAAACTAGGTAAAGCAGCCATATTTCCCTCAAACAAAAAGGATGCAATCAACCAGTATTTTCCATGATTATTAATATTTTTGTATCACTAGTGATGACTGGAGACAAAAGGAGAAGAAATATTTTAAAGTATGGCATTCTTCAAATGTGCTTATTACTAAGAGCTTACATTTTGCTGACAAGAAGCTGGGTTCTTTTGTAAAACCTTTAGAGTTTTGTTTGCAATAGCTATTGCTCTAGCACACAGCTAGTTGTTCACCGCGCTTTTTTTATGCCCCCTAAACAGAGTAGTGTGGTTTTTAACAAACACCACATTGGGCATTTAAAAATACTTTGAGCATTTGGGATTGCATTTCAGTGTTTTGGTGCATATATTCATTTTTTTATACACAACTTGGCAGTAAAACTCCAACTCATCTTTGGGCCAATAGCCCAAAATATCACTCTTCACAGTAATTATTTCTTGCTCCTTTGGTTCATTTCACTTCAATAATAATAAAATCACTGTAAAAGTGGTAAAGGTCTGACTCAAATAACATTGCAGTGAATGGAAAACACTGTTTTTGAAAAACAAGGCTTAAGAGAGAAAGTAATTTCAGTGCACAGATTGCCATAAACCATTAGATTTTAAAAATATAAAACCTGCTAATAATTATGCATGAAAGTTTTGCATAGTATCACTGTTAAGAAATATCAGTGATATGAACATAACATCTGGAATTAGATATTCATTAGTTTGTTTTAGGTTTGCTAGTGAGCTCTTCTTTAGCCTTTGAACAAGCCACTTTAATCTCAATTTTTCTCTGTGGAATGGAACTCATACTATCTATTTTGATTAGACATTGGATCATTTTTTTAAATTTTGATGATTCATTATAGTATTAAAACCTCTCCAAATTTATGACAGTATATTATCCCTACTAAGCTAGTTGCTAAATAAATATCAGGATATATAGTCATTACGGTGATTCTTGGCATACTTTTTAGTCAACTTTTTTAGAAGTAATTGTCAGAGAAACATAGCACCAACTAATCGTTAATCTTCCCAACACCTTCACCAGAACTTTCTGGTACTGAATCTTTTGAATAAATTTTGCATGGATATTTTCCTTGACTTCTATTATTATTTTCAACTTTGGTCAGAAACTTAAATTTGGCTATTGTTTTAAGAAAAAATTACCCTAAAGGTAGTATACCTTCTGTCAGTGTTGTAAAATGTTTCCAACTATCAGAAATAACACTTATAACAGCTACTGTATGGGGAAATGCACCCAAAAGTGAAATGATCTTGTAGAAGTAAAAAATTCAAAGGTTATAATTATATATTAATATAATTAGTAATATATACATTTATATGGCTATATAAGTCTGCTATTGTGATATATAAATTATATAGGATATACCATGGTAAATTTGATCTCTTTGTTGGTAACAAAAAATGGCAGAATTTAAAGGATAACTGTTGTACAGGATGCTTCAGAGTTCTTGAAATAAATAGGAAATACTTTTTCTATCTGCCACTCCTAACAGCTTTAAAAGAGAAAGCTCAACTAGTAAGTGAATTGTGTAGAATTGTTTGAAAGTTAAATAAAAAGACTACTCTCTGAAAATAGTGTAGGGTTCTCTAAATGGGTGGTACTGCTGCCCTGGATGATTAGAAAGTGTAGAAGGAATGGCCATTAGTAAGTTGTTTGGGAAACAGCCATAATTATCTAGAGCATTTGAGCATCCCACAGGCAGCCCAGCCTCAGCAAAACAGTCTGGTTATGCTAAATATGTTGGAGAGSTGAAGGAAAGTGGTTTACACTTCAGTTCAAAGTCTGAATATATTCTCCAGTGACAGTGTTCTCTCTCTCAGTTCTTAAGTAGTGCTGTAATTTCCTTTGAAACCCAAGTCACTGTGGGATATCTGCTTCTCCTTCAGCAGGATACCAGAAAGCCCGATATTCTTCCTTCATATATATAGAGGACTGGAAACAAGGATACAAATTTTTTTTTTCCCTTGAATGCATTCCAACAGCATCTCTAATCTGTGAATCCTAAATAGCAGGGGGATAGGAAGAGAATCTGTTACTAACTACTAGCTAGACTTCTTTTCCCTTTGCATATACTAAGAATTTAAAGAAATAAACAATTTTGAGACATGGACTCATCAGACTGTTATTTCTTCCCCCACCTTCCCTGAGGTGCTCTGCAAAATCGTTCAACAAACTCATCTGTGTTAAAAACTACAGTGCAAAAAAACCCCACCCCTGGTCAAGGAGGGATTAGCTTTGGCAAGATTGTTTTTTTGTAGCGTATCAAGTGAAATGCATTAAGTTTGGTTTAAGTTGCATTAAGTTTCTTTGCCAGAAAATGATAGATTTTATTTTCCAGTTTGATTAAAAGTCAGGCCTTTGGTCCATATTTGTGTCTCCTATGGAACTAGCCTGATTTTTTTGGATGGAGTGAGTCACTATTAATTAGAGGAAAACAAGATTATCCAGGTTGGTTCTCAAGCTGAGTATGTTTGTTTAAATGCATTAGATAGATAGTCATCCAATTGCTTCATTATTTTACCTTTTTTCAAAATATGTCAACTGTGAAAAWTTTTTCTTTACATACTGATTTTCACCATGGGTTACATGTCTTTATATTCCTATCCGTAATGGATTTCATACCAGTACACCCTGAGGTCCCATTACATAAGTCTGGTTGAGAAACTAACCTTTAACATGGACAGGACGGTAATTTACACACATGCCTCTTTTTACCTCTTCTGGCAGTGTAGATAGAAAAATACAAAATATTTCATTAAGATTTCCAATACCCTTCCTTTGTAACAGGGAGTTTTATTAACACTCAGGCGGGACTGTCATCATTGCCAGCCCTCACACATGCGAAAATTAAATGATGGCTGATGCAATTATAGTATGCACAAAAGGCTTGCATGTAGTTTTGTTTTAAATTACCACAAAATAGAGGGACTGAGTGCTCAATGTCCTTTCCTTCTCTTGGATGCTCTAGCACACTGACCTTTATTTCAGTTCTTAGAGCACAGAAGATATTTGGAATATGAACTATTAAAGATGCTAGTTAATCATTTTAGTGTCTTCAGTTTCGCTGCTGGCAAAAGATGGAGAAAGTCATTTTATGCCCCACCTGCTTCCCTGCCACCTATATTTCCATACCAGTGTGGATATGTATTGGCTGGCAAAGCTTCACAGGCTCTGTCTTGCCTTAGTAAGTGATTTAAAACAAAACAAACAAAACCATACAACTTAAAGTGTCATGAAAAGCCTGCTTGCTGGATATGCACTAATTTGCCTTTTCCAAGTCTGACATACGTTGTTTGAGCACTCTGACAATTCTCTTGCTTTGACAAACCCTAGCGCTGATTTCTCCCCCCAGCCCCGTGGCTCCTCTGGCAGGTTTCCAGGACACTGTCCTCTCTGTTACCCTTTCCTGGAAAGGAGCCAGCATGATCCATCTACTTTTAGCTTTGAGGACCAAGGCTGTCATTTCAGGCGGTTAAGTGCACCCTTCCATTTCTACAGGAGGCTGGCTTACAGTTCACCACTCGGGACGTAAGTGATGATTTTGAAATATTATCATAGGTAATTTTTTTTAGAACCATGCCTGCTGTTTAAAAAGTTACTTAATTTGACAGATTTAGTACATGGTCACTTCCTCGCCTGAGTCGGCTTGGTGCTCTGAAGAGTTCCTCAGGGTTAATCCTGAGGTGTCTGGGGTGCCCAGACTTCTCCTCTTCCACTTGTATTTTTCTGCTGCTCTGGCCTCCTCTCACTTTCTTGAATGATTTGAGTCCATCACCTCTACAAAATACAATTCCTTATGAGAGTTTTGGGTCAGCGCTGGTTCACAGCTTGGTTCCTCACCCTTACGAAGTTTCATGATATGGGAACTTTATGGCAGTAATGGTTTACGGTGTTCACACACCTGCAGTGCATGCATAGCTGATGAAGCTGTGCAAACAAAGGTGTGATCGGGCTCTGCTGTGAATCAGAACAGTGCCTAGATTAGATGTGAAAAGTAGTATGATCTGCCTTTTCTCATTTTCTTTTTTTTCTAACCTGGATCAGTTTATTCCTCTGATTCATACCATAGCCTTCCCAAAAATCATTTTAGGATGAGGGACGGAGTGGCAGAACTGAATGGACTGGAGGGTGGTAGTGCAGGAATTGCTTAAGATGGTAATTCCATCAGAGAAGCTGTGTCATGAAATGCTGCCCTGAAGTAACCTCCAGCAGTTATTGCCTTTAACAACAGGATTTCCGTTGAAATAAAATGCATTCTATGTTTATCAGTCTTTCATTATTACCTTTCTGTCAGATGAAAAGCGATTTCCTGATGCGTTGGCGTGTGCCAGCACAGCTTGGAAGGTAGAAAACTATTGTATTGTCAACAAGTCCATGATCTTGCAGTAGTTTTAGCTTAATAAGAGTATCTTCATCAGAGTTGCAACATCAAACAAAACTGAATTGTAAAAGATTGGGAAATGGGAGAACATATCCAGAACAATGTGTGTGTTGGTGTTGTGTTTATTTGTTTATTTATAAAGAATACCTACAAAGTTGCAGTGAAGTTGTGATTTCTGATTTGAATATTTTTAGAGATTCTGCAGTATGAGCAGTGGCTTTACGGGCTGAATCTGGTTTACAGGGCAGCTTTGTCTAGATTATTGTCTTTCTTTTGTGGGAGAAGCAGAAGGACTGTCCGTGTAGCACGCTGGCTGCACTGAGGCAGCTCCGGGGAGACGCGAGGTGGTACCTCCATCTGAGAGATGAATGGTTGGGCAGCATGTTTCTTCCTGAACTTGTCTGTTGACTAATACTGAGTGAGGGCTATGCTGTTAAGAGTTTCTATAAGGTTACCCTGAAAATATTTTACGTTATTGATACATGACTAAAACCAGTAAGGAAGTGTTATTTGATCCTGTGGCACCTCAAACGAAGGTACTGGCGAGAATTTCTTCATACAGTAGTCTGTCACGTGTAGTGAGTCAGGGTGTCTAGCAGAAGTGGGAGTGTATGTGTATACCTATCATTTTTCTTTGATGGCTTGCTTTATTCTGGGTGCTTGCTAAAGACTCTGTTAATGTGGTATTTACTAGTCAGCCAGATTGTGCAGCCTTCACACGCTTGAGATTAGGTTCATTAAAGCTAATTGGATTGGGTTTCAGAACTAAGAAACAAAACTGAAGCACTGCCTGCCAAAAGTCAGTTGGTTCAGTACCCATGCTGACATGGTGTTGGGTAGCTTTCAGAGCTCTGCATAGTTTTCAATTATGTTTTTCTTTCACCTGCTGTCATTCCAAATCCCCTGGAATTGGTCAACAAACGAAGTGTTGAACAAGTGATATAAATAACACTCTTAATAAAAAGAAGAATAATATATAAAAGTTAGGAGGTGGTAAATCTCTAATACAATCTGTCTCAACATTACCACATACCCACTGATATAAAAAAAAGTCAATGTATAAAGTAGATTAAACTCATAAATTATGGGTATATAGAAACAATTTATCCCTTTAGGAAACAAGAAACAGGGCACTTTTGCTGTTGAGTTAGCAAAATGAGGTAACTTGATAAAAATGTGTCTATTAACAAGTGAAGTTTTTAGAGGAAAATTATTGCAAATGATATGAATGAATTTATGACATATTTTGAAAAAAAACCCATTATTTCTTTGGAATAATATGAAAAATATAAATACCTTGTACAAACCATAATGCAGAACTTAACGCAAAACCTATTCCACTTTCATGGTAGTAACCTTTAGCATTTACATGAACTTTTCTGTTCTCAAACACTAAACAAACATGATCTAATTGGTCTTCTGAATATCTTTGTGAGAGATAGTGGGTCTGTATAGTAGAAAAACTATTCAAAATGTTAAGCTCTCTTCATTGCCTTTTTTTGAGTGTGCAACTGAGCTTTCAGAATTTTTATTGGGGAAACCTGTCATGGCTCCGTTTGTGAAACTCTTTCCTCCTCTCGAACAAAGTGATTGCCTGATGAAATGTGAATGCTAAAGACTGGAGCACTACACTGCTTTATCAAGTAGTACCCTTGAAAGGGAAAAGCCATAAGCTGCTGATGAATTTAACCTTTTGACGAGTAGGAAAAGGTGGCGTTCTTTATAGCTGTGGTTATAACCTTTCAAATGTGAGTGATATAACTAGCGCTGTGCTCGCTCTTCATGCATTACCCAGCAAAGGTAATTTGGAATATATGGATACTGGAAACTTGTTGACCTCTGTTGCAAATCTCAGCCTTTTTTTTTTTTTGTCCCAGTAGGATGAATTTTTCATTTACAAACATTGGTCTTAATGTTTCGATTTATTTCTCATGAAGTAGAACACACTCAGAAGTCCTCAAAAGACTCAAAGGAATGTCAGATTTTACAGCTTTTTTTTTTTTTTTTTTTTTTTTTTTTTTTTTTNTTTTTTTTTATTTTCATTTTTAACCAACCACAAGCTTTGTCTGCTCCCAAATGTGTTTTAGGAAGGATGACCCTTGAACAGAAGTTAAGAACATAGATCAAAATATGAAATGCATACACAAATTTCAATGTTCCCACAATGTTTAAACTGTAAGTAACAGTTTTCGTGGCCCTCATTTTGTAAGAATAGTAACTATGGGGAAATGTTCCTTGCATCTCTCTTCTGTATTGCAAGAACACCTCCTCGTTTTCCTTTACTTCATTCCTCCAGAGTTTATCATGCATTTATGTTCCATTGGTGTCTAGCTGCATTGTTACAGTAGGCACTGTGCAAACCCATAGTGAGATACAATCCTTGGCAGAAAAAACTTGCAATTAATGGATGAGTAATAAATGTCAAGAATACAAATAGAAAGGCATCAGGAGGTGAAGCCTCCTGAACAACAGATCTGAACAACAGACCAGCCACAGGGCTGGGAACAGAATATACGTCTTTTAATTCCCAATTTCAGCAGGAGGGAGCTGAATCTGATGACAGGAATGTATCTGTTTTAAAGGTTTAAACTTGAAGAACATAAGAAAAAGAAATTTTTTTTCTATGCAAGCCATATACTACATTAAGTTTATTTTTAGTGAGGCATCCTCTGCTGTCAGCATTGTTTCACAAAATTCTCTAATTTTTGAATAGTCTGTAACCTTAGCAGTGGTCCAGTGCTCTATGTAGGGTAATACATGGCTTTCAGCTGTTAATGCGGAGCTTCAGATAGGTGGTAAAACGAACGATTTGGTTCATAAAATATCTGATCTAGAACTATTCAATGTAGGTGCTAAGAATGAATAGGAAAACATACTCAGTGAAAGTTCCAAGGATATTCAGTATTGTCTTTGCTCCCCTTTACTGTAGAGCTGAGAGATTCACAACATGCTGCTGCACTTGACTCTGCCTACATTGTGGTGATATTGCCACAGGGTGAGGTGGCAATGAGAATGCATGTAATTTATGACTTTCATACTGATAGCTGTAAAGTAGTAATTTACAGTGCAAAATGGAAAAGTGTGAAGAACAGATGGTAAAAAGAAAAAAAAAAAAAGTGTCCTAAACTGGAAACTTGGATTGCCATGCTCCAGGAGTTAAGTCCACATAAAAGTTAATAGCAAAAGAGAAGAGGTTATTTCGTTTTGGTTTTGGTTTTGTTTTATGCTCCAAACTTTTAGAAGTTAATTTAGTGTTCAACAAGCCTTTTATGGTGACAGCCCCATATAAACTGACACCCTTTAATCCATGCAGTGTGGTCAAGGCCAAAGGCATCTTCCCCATGCTGTTTTTGTCACTTTATCAGAAGCATCACCTGGAAAGTAGTAAAAACTCCTAGTTTTCCATAAAGTTATTTTAGTTTTTTCAGTTTTGATTCCACTACACTGGTAACTACATAAGTAAAAATTCCTAATTTCAGGGAAAAAAAAACATGGAAAATAAGTCATACTGTAATATAAATTCTTGGAAGACTTCACAACATTCCAAAGTGGGAAGTGTAATTAGTACCGTTTCCTCTTTGTAATGTTTTAAATTTTGTCATACTGTTCTAACCTGTTTCCCTCTGATTTTCTTACTCAACAAGTTTGTAGCAAAAGAAAACATAAAACTTTGCACCAACTGTAATGCAAATTTCAAATATTGGTGCTGTGACCAAGAGGAGGTTATTAGTGTGCTGTACCGAAGAACTGGTTTATATAAAACATGCATATCTTACTTTTAATTGTCTTGTAAGCCTTGGAAGGGAAGAGAAGTAAATGGAAGGTCCTTTTGGACAGTATTGGAAACAGAAAGAAAGTGTTAAAGAAAAGTAAAATCAGAATTCTCACCCTTCAGTTATCACCCAAATAAATGTCTTACCAATGATAATGGCTAGGAATTTCAACAGGTTTTGAGAAGGATGCTTCTTTGGAGCTTTATAGCATCTGTTGGGCCCACATGCTTAATCATCTGGTGGGCGTGGAAATCTAATGTCTGCAAAGTAAACGGGAGCAGAAATAACTTTTTCATGAAGTTCAGATTACTGATACTTTAGGTGTAAAATAGTAGGGGAATATGGAGGAGCTGTACTGTTCATCAACCTGATGTGGCATGTTTTGATACCAATCAACATCATTACTTCTAAAAAGTAAAAGTAAAAGCACCTCTAAAGTATTGATGACTGTGTTGATAATCACCATAGTTCTCTTTGCAGTCCATTTCTGGCAGGGGTACAATGATATCTCCCTCCTCCCATTCTTTTATTTGAAGGGGGAGGAAATAAAAAATATTCTTCAAAAGTCTGTCAGGTAAAAGCCTATTTTATTTAAATCCTTTAGGAGTTAGACTCAAAAATACTTTCTCTTATCACCTTTTCATGTAGTTTGGAATTGTGGAATATTTTTCAAAATTGCATATCTTTGCTCTTTAAAGGGTTTTTCATAAGTTAAGTGGGTTGGTTGTTATGCTCTTGGTCATACTTGCTCCCCTCTCTTGTCCTTTGCCATATGTGGGAGTTAGGCTTTCTTTCCAAAAGGGAAGACAAGAGGTCAGTACTACTCAGAATTAACAAAAAAGGCAAATGGTGTTTCTCTAGTGAAGTTGAACATGAAAGGAATTTATAAATTTATTTTTTTTTTTACTTTGAAGTAGGACAGATTTTTTTTTTTTCTTTTTGTTTTTAAATTACTTACCCTGTCCCCTTCTGTAATGGTATCATTGAAATATTTACATTGCTAAAGAAATTGTTACTGGTCTGAAATGGGTTGCTTGTTCAAATATCAGATTCAGTATTTCTACTGTGTTAGTGGTTTTTTACAATCAAGGATTCAGTTTCTGAACTCCCACTGTATCGAGATTCTTGTGTTAGTGTCCCTTACCATAAATGCTGCCCAGGAGTGTCTTTTTCACAGCTGTTACATGGGAGCGTGTATGCAATTGTGGTAACAGAGAGCAACAGACCTCTTGCAGAACTTCCAAAAAAACCCATGTCATTGCAATTAAAAAAAAAAAAAATTAAAGTGTTTTTTTTTCTGGACCAGCATCTCTTCATCCCTAATCTGTATTTATGAAAAAATAGAGACGATAATTTTTATGCATTCACTTTTTTCCATAGATGAGTCAGGAGAAATGCAGAAGGATTGTAAAGAGAGGGAATGCAACCTGGAACTGCTGTTATTAATTTCACAAGCTAAAGAATAGTAAATAATGCACAAATATCTGTAAAGCTCTGTAGAAGTTTTCTTGGCTTGATGTGCATTTTTCTGTGAACTAAAGTTGCTAGTTTGGAACTGCTGACAAGTTGATTACAAATGACTTGGCTGTTCCCTAAATACTTCAGTCTTTGTTCAAGTAGTTTGTTTCACTCAAGTAATAATCTAGTTCACATTTTTGATGCATTCATCAATCTGTGTTTTAACTTTTGTTTTGCGACTAAGTCTGATAGTTTAAGGTGAGAACAGTATTACAAAACTTCAGTAATTTGTTAATGTGAATTGTGAATGTCATGTATCAATTTTTTTAACTTTGAGTCCTACATTTTATTTCATCAGTTTTCAAGTATGTTTGCTCCTAGTAAGGTTTATAAAAGGCAGTGTTTGCCCCCTGGCATAACATACTGGGAAAGACAGCATTTTCCTTTTCTTTGCTATATTATTTTAGAAGATTATCAGGTTGTATTATTTCAGTGATTTAATAGAGGATTTTAGTAGGWTTTTTTCCTTTCCATTTTTCAGCAGAAATGTTTTGACAACAGATATGTTAATAGATTGTGAGTTTCCAAATAGATTTTATTATTATCTCATTTTTCACAGATTATATAGGGGTGACGGGTAGAAAGGAGAATCCTCCTTTAATACTTTGGGTTATCTTTGTTAATGATTTGTGATTTTTTATTTATTTATTTTTTTTTAAAGCAAACTATTGGATCAAGTAATCAACATACATGCTTTTACACCACCTGAATGCTTCTCTCTGAAACTTTACTTGTGGCTTTGTTATTTCCATTTCACTGAATAGCCTAGCATGATCCTTGATTCAGTGGAAAGGGAAAGATTTACTTACATGAAGATATTTGCACACATTCATTTCCATTTCTCATTTGTTTTCATTACTCAATTGCAAGCTGAAAGTTCAACTGTTCTCTTTAGTAGGATGTGCTTCTCAAATCCAGGCAGATTAGATTGTACAACGTTATTCCTGCTTCACTGTTGTTTGTCTTGCTCTCTTCCAGAATGAAGGTGCATAGAGAAGGTTTAATATGCCAACCTGGTATTTTTCAGGCTTGTTAAATCTTAATCCTCAGTTTCTATGAGATAGTTGAGAAATTAATCATGTTAAATTTGAAGCTGAAATTTGTTGTATTCATTTTCATTTTGAAAGCAATTAAATGCCTGAGAACTTGGTCTACTCTCACTGCAAGGTGGCATAAATGTAATCTTTAAAGTTTAACAGAAGTCTAGTTTGATATGGCCAAAATGATAACACTTAATTGTTCATTTTCCTACTTAGTACTATGTAATTTTTTTTTGCTATTTATTTAAAAACAACAACAGCAACAAAACCCCTTTAAAATGTTCCGTTTTTCTGCAAAGAAATGTAACTGGCATAGGAATTCCCAAGCATTAGGAGATTTTTCAGTTTATAATCGGCTTAGGATACAAGATGATGAAATGGATTTAATTTTTAATATGCCCATTTATATTGAGTATGATCTACGGAAAAGTAGGCAATGAAGTAAAGTTTGAATGGATTGACTGTTTTGTAGGTGTGTGAGATATGTGAATGTTACCTTTGTTCCCATKCTATGATGGAATATTATTTCTAAAAGACTTGGGACTATTTTGGTCTCATTGTTGGTGCACAGGGAATTAAGCAGCAGGCAAAAAGTAAATATTACAAAGTTGTTTCATTCACAGCTTGCTTTTTCTCTTGTGCTGAATAGGGTCTCAATTAGGGGAAAAATTGAATTTGTAATTAAAGATTAAATTGTGGTGTATATATATACTTTAGCATCCTGAATATTAAATGTTCCCTTTTGCTATTTCAGGTATTACAGATTTTATATGAAAAATATATACAAAAAATAAATGGAATAAAAATCCATTCTAAATTCCGTAATTACTGACCTAGTTTCTCTTTCTTTTGAGAATATTAATTTTTAATTTCTCACCATGTACAGATGGAAAATAGTTGAGTGCTGAAATTTAGTTGGAGTCATAAAGTATGTTTTTAATTTGGATGTGGCTTCATGACCAGGTATAATTTTGTTTCTATTTCTGAATGCGCACATAGTCGAACCAATGTTGTTACGGTTATGCAGGAGAAATTTGTCTTGAGCTATGGATTGAGAAATTGGATGCCAGAGATGTAGTTAATAATGGAAATTCTTTGTTTTTCCTAAGGTTAGTTGCACTACTTAAGACAAAAAAGGAGTGAAGTTCCTTGAGTAGCTGACGTAGTAGTAGACCGTCCTCTTTTTCTGTCCCTTATATACCAACAACCAAGAGGATGTGGTTGCTGCAGATAACAGCTGTTTGTAACTTCTAGGGCTATGAGTATGAGCTCTACAAATAAGAATTTATTCTATAAAATGCTCCATGTAGCTTCATCTTCAGCCAGAACTAGGTCATTCATCTAACTAATTGTGTATTTAAATACATGTGAAGATTTGTATCAAGCTTTTATAGTTCGGGAAAGTAAAAAACCTTTGGTTTTCATGTTTCTTTTAATGATAAATTGTGAGATTATCATGTTTTATGCTTGCTGTTTTCTGCTACTATCACTCCTTCTAGCATATCACATTAAGTTAAATTAATCATTTGCAGTTTTACAAGTTTAGACAAAAGTCTAAGTGGAATACATTTCAAATGAAATAATGCAGGTTAAATATTGATTGATATAAAAAACTTGATACAGATTATTTTGCAGAATGTAAAATAAAGTATTGCCTTAAAAATTATGGTAACTCAGATAAATAATAGAGCATATAGCATGAAATGAAGTCTAGAGGAGAAAGTTACATTTAACAGTGCTAATAGGGTTTTTCCAGTCTAACAGATGAAAAGGTGAACCGACTCATTCTTCTATACATCCTTTCATTTACTGAGCTTCAAAGTGGTTGGGAGCAGGTAACTATATAGCAGGAAATTGTTATCAGTAGTCTAAATGATCATTTGATGTAATGCTCTGTTATGGAAGATCGGAATGAAAACAAAAGTAGCTACAGATTATATAGAACATACAACTGCGGCAAATTGGATGGTGATGTACTTCAGAAGCAACATCAGAGTGTGTTTTCACAAATGAGTTTTAAAAAAAAAAATAATCTGTGTTTTTCTGACAAGCGTTAATGCTTGCAAGCTGGCTAGTCACCTTAACTGCTGCTTCCAAAATGTTTTCTATATGTAAAAAAGAATAGTAGCAGTAATGGGGAAATAAATTCAGAATTCTGCGCATGTGCTAGCAAAGAGTGTAAAAATTGAGTGAATCTGAGAATATTTTTAACAGCTTTATTTCATTAAACAAGAGAATGATGGAACATTTTTGTGACTTTTGTCAATTTAGTGATAAATAACTTTTGAATTATTTCTCATTTTATAAAATACTAGGCTAAAATGAAGCAACTCACAGAAGTGATAGCTTCTTTTCTTATGGAAATATTGTATTTATTTTTTTTCTTTGTCTTTACAAAATACATTGTGCACAGTTGGATGACATTATTTTTGTAAATCCTAAAAGGATTCCATCAGTTTTTTCTCAGCAATGATTAGTTTATTCTGCTCAGAGGAAAATGCTGTATTTACTGCTGTTTACATCCCTGTGTCAGGATGCTTCTGCAGCAAGCCACAGCAGCTTGAAAGCAATGCACTTTCTAAGGAAAAAACACATATCTGAAATAATTATCAACCTATAATATCAGTGTTATGTTAAAACTACATCGAAAGTTCGTGTTATTCAGGATTGACACAAATTCCTGTAAAAAAGAGCTTGAGTAACTGAAGAAGCAGAGTTTAAACTGCTACTTGAGCTAATGTTTATGGTTAGTGCATCTGGAGGGAAGAATAGTTTGCCATATATTGTGTGTTTGGTGGAAAGGACATGCATCATCTTTCCATTATTCTTGCTTATAAAAAAAATACTTGTGAAAGTAGAACTGTTTTATGAAACAACTTTGATGTATTTATAAGCATAATATATTTTTTCATGTATACACATAGACTATAATTACAGTGCCAGTTAAATTAGCTTCCTAAATTGTGAATAACATGGGCTGTGTTTTCTATAAAATGTTAGTTCCAGTTTCTTTTGTAAGTGCAGTTTTTGTGCCACTCAACAAAACTGCAAAGGGAACACATGTGGACCCTTAAATATTTTTTTACCTCAAGTCCTTTATAGATGGGATATAAAAGCACGTTGTATAACATAATAAATTGTATGGAAAGGAACCACATGTTTTCTAAGTAGAAAAAATGCATTTTAGTGATCTGTGTAGTATGTTTATATCCATATGGCATATTTTTAATCCTGGTTACTTACCTAACCATTCTTTCAATTCCTGTGTAATTTGTCAGTTTTCATACTTCAGTGAGATCTGTGTCTACTCTGGGAAAATTTCTTGCTGTTTAGAGTAGATAGGCTTAAAAAAAAGCTAAAACTATGAAGATGCCCCAGTTCCACATTTTACTCTGGGAATTTTTATTTAGAGGCGATATAAAATAAAACGGTCCTTTCCCTTTGGTATAGTAGTTTCTAAAGCATAGAGAAATATTTTGTTCTTAAAGATCCCTTTCCCACCTAAAAGCTATATGTATGCAGAATGTATGCAAATCACCGCTATGAAATGTGAGTCTCACAGTAAGATGCAGAGATCCAGAGAACTGAGGGGAAAAAACAACCAACCTCTCCTCCCCTTCCATAAAAATAGTTTCTTTGTGGGGTTTGTCTCCCTGAGGAACTTCCTGATACTCAGATACTCTGTCATGTGTAATTGGATTGTAGCTCTTTCTGAATACTGTTTTCTCCTCTTGACAGCATGGGGTAACCTTGGAAATGTTCTCAAGAGCCAGAGCAAGATTTCTGAAGCTGAAAGCGCCTATAGAAATGCCTTGTACTACCGCAGCAACATGGCTGATATGCTTTATAATTTGTAAGTATGCCTGGCTTTCCTGGGGTTGGATTGTCTGTGAAACCTGTTGTGAATGGAGCTATTGATTTACTTGCTGGAAATGGAGATGATGTTAGCTGTTGCTTTGTAATAGTCGTTTCATTAATCGTGCTCCTTAAACTATGGAGTGGACACGACCTTTTCTTGGTCAACATTATCGTATATTCATGTACTGGGTATGGAGAAGGTAAACTTACAAATCTGTTTGCTTTAAAAGAAGCAAAAAAAACCCCACACTGAACAAAGTATAGATAGATGAGCTGGCAACAGTAGCACTCCATCTGTTTTTGACTCTGCTAAAATATACAGATGTCATTTTTTTAAGTCTGAATAACACTTGGTGGGGGGAGTGGGCGTAAGCACTTCCTAGCATAAGCCAATACCCCTCGGTTAGCTCCAGAGGTCTGAAAAGTTAAAATAGCAAATTACTTTTTTCCTGTGACTGACTTCAGAGCAGTGTAGGTTCAAGAAAGTTTAATTACTAGAATCCTGTTGAAGGTAGGTAAGAGAATAAATACCATAAGCATCAAAATAATTATACAGCGGGGAAAAAGATTTCCCAACTCATTAACGTACCAAATCATGAACACGGGAGCTAGAGTCGTGCTAAGCTGAAGCGTGATCATGCCGCATGCCCCAGCGGGGAGGAGGCTGGTTCTCCGGGTGTCCTGGCTGGGCGTCTCGCCTGCTCCCTGCTCACGGCTGCTTGTCGTTCCGGCGCTCACCCTTCCTTCCCCTCCTACCACCACCCACCCACTCCAGCCCCCCTCAGGCTTGTCACCTTCAATAGCCGTACGCTGTTGTTTCATGGTGCGTGCGGAGAACAAAATCCAGGTGACTGCTGTGCATTAGCAGTATGAAAATAGTGTCCCATGTGCGGTAGAAAAGTATGTATGTGAGAGAAACAAGGTGTGCAAAAACTAAATGCAAATAGTAAGCCTCTTTAAATAAATAAATAAACAAATAATGTTCTGCCTGTAAGTCCGGTTTAAAATGGCCTTTTATAATATCTGAAGATTAAGTTTACCATAATAGAGTTTTTCTTCTTTGTTCCTTGTTTAACAAGGAATAAGTTGCCCATTTCATTCTGGTAAACATACTGGAAACTCAAAATAATTTAGCGATAGAATTTCTGTTCCAAAATAAAATTCGTATCTCGAAATATGTATACTTTTAATAATCATACAATTACACACATACACATACGCACATAATTTTTTTGTCTCTATTAGGCAATGGAGTGTGTGAAAAGCATACTTTTAAGAAGAAATTCCTTCTGCTCACATTTAAAAAATAACTTCTGAACCCAGTGGAAGATTGTAGGAAAAAAAGCGACAAGATTGATACTCCTAGATTTCTCATACACCATTCATTTTGGGGATGAAAAGTATAACTATTAAAAATATTTGTATGCCTGTACAGTACTTTGTCTCTTACTCACTCACTGTCTCATAGAGGGAAACTGAAGTTAATACCAGGGTAAGAAGAGGAAAGGGGGTTGGGAGATAAAGACAGGGATACATAAGAAATCAGATTTCAGTAGTTTTGCTGTTCTCAGAACAAGCTGATAATCTTCCAGCTTTCCATTGGTGTACAAAATATATGCCTGGAAACCTTCATTTCTGTAGAATAGAAAATTCCTTGGTATTCTACTGAATTTGTGTGAAAGGAATTTAATTGAAATGCTAGTTGGAATATATAGGGCATGAAGTTACCTTACATATACCTGTGAAAGTAAAGGAAGTATATTCAGAGGGAAGTGTTTGCTGTATAGTATGTGTATATGTATGCACATGCAAAAAGGGCTCTCTAATTCTTAACCTTTCTACTACTATCTTGAATGCAATAGAATCCATTTTTTTTTTTTTTTAAAGCTTCACAAAACCTTTAGTTATTCAATAGAAACTGAAAAATCTTGCATAATTTTTTTGGTTTTGTAGTCTTTCCCTGTGTTGGATACTTCCATATCCAGCATGAAAACTAGGTGGTGAACAGAGTGGGCTTTGATATTACGAGACCACAAAGGAATCGATTATTTTAAGCATAAACTCTGAAGAGCTCCTTTGCAAGTTCAGCCTATCCTTGGCATGCAGTTCTATGACAGCCTTTTACAAAAAATACTGTAATGTAAAAACRCGTCGTGTATGTGCTTACAAGAGGCCAGTTAGATTTGTTGTTTCTGGCTTTTAGTATGTGCCTTTGAAACTGAAACAGTCATTTAGTAGAACTTTAGAGAAAAAGCATCCTTACAGTAATTTCTAATTACTGTATTTTGGGCATAATATATCCTCAGTATACTGTAATCTCACATGCTCTTTATTTTTTCTTAGCACTTATGCCTCAGTATTCGATACAAATTAATTGGCATATGCAGCCCAGTATTCACACACAGCAATAACAAATCAAAGTGCTATCTGATCGAGGAACAAATTTTTAAGGGTTAACTCACAATTTTTAGTGGATAACAATCAAAAGAGAGAAACTACATAAACAGTAGCATTTGCTGATCTCTCTTTCCTCATTTTTCAAGAAACTAAAATGTGAGGTTGTCTTAGCAGTTGGCTATTAATGCATTAAAAGCTAGAGAATTTATTACATTATTTATTACATTATTTATTACAGATGAATGGCTGATTTCAGTGCTATATTTTTATTTTCTGATTGTTATACCTTATGGCTCTGAGTTACAGCTGCTTTTGCCATTCAGGACAATTTAAACTGCATTAATTTAGATTACATAAATACATAATCTCCGTTTGAAGGCTTGCCTGATTCTGAACGTGTAATTTCCCATAGTATTCAAACGTGTCTATTATGTAACCTTACATAAATTCCTAAACTTTTAGAGATCAGCAGAGATATTTTTATTATTATTTTTATTCATTTAAAAAAAAAAAGAGGGGAAAAAATAAAAAAAAAGCTCTTGCTAACATTAATATTGGGTTGGTGGTTTATCACTACTTTAGATATGAGTTGAAATGGGTTTGTTTTGTTGACATTTTCACAGGTGCAAATAAGTGAAACTTATGCATAGCTTATACGTCAGGATAGCTTGTGACTGAGCCTGTCTTGAAGATAAGATCTGTGGCCTGGAATGTAGGAAACCTGAGCTCAGGCTAAGGACTTGAGTTCTTGCTTGGAAGCTTGTTTTCTGAAACTCTTATGAAAAACTCACGGTAAATTCCTGGCAACTCTGAAAGCATTTAAGATTTTCATAGCAATTTCAATGCAGAAAGTATTTCAGTTGCAGTTTTATACTGTACATGGAGAATGTATTACAATATCACTTTAATAAGGTAGTTTGTACTTCAAAAATACATATAAAGTGGCCTCCTATAAATAACTTCTCTGACACCTGAAGACTGCATTACAGGTAATTTTTACAAATAAATCTCAAAGCCAACTTCTCAAAGCTGTGTAACACTGCTGATTTCAGCTAGATTTCATAGGGTAGTAAATCAGCATCAATGGCGATCTCTTTCCATGCCTTTTTTATAAACAAACAGAGAAATCCATGTATTTTTATACTGTGAAGTACCAAGGACAGAGCTGTAGAAAAACAGTAGTTTGTTCTTCCAAACTGTTCCAATGTTCAGTGGATTAAAAACAAATTATTTTTAGTTTGTTTTGGCTTTTCAGGCTTTGTTGACTTACGATTGTTACCTAAAGCTCATGGGGGTTTTTTGTATTGTTTCAAATTGTTTCTAATTAATGCCTAAAGTAAAATTGCTTATCAGTCAAAAGACAGTTCTGCATTCATTATTTCACTTGTATTTAGACCTATCTGTGCTTAGAGTATTCTTTTGTCATCCGTATCAGTAATCTATATTACCTTGAGTTTCCCAGCCGATTTTAAGGACGTTCGCAATCTCACATAAATATTGAATATTCCTTTAAAATGGTGCTAATTACTTTAAATGTTGTATTTTTAGAGTATACAATGCCCTATAAAGGATAAATTTCTACCAAACAGCCATCCCCTTCCTTCTCTCCTGAAATATCTATTTTGCCTTTGGTGATGTAGGGCTGTGTGTACAGTTCTATTATGCAAATAATTTAATTTCTTTGAATAAGTTCAAAGTATGAATTTCCATAAACTTTACTTTGGCAAACTTAGCRTGTTACGTCAATAATGTGGATTTTTTAGATTTCTGTTAGGTAAAGTCTTCAATAGTAGCTGAAATTTTAATTCTGTAAAGTCTGGGCTGGCAGAAGTGTTTTATATGCAAAGTTTAACTGCACATCCGTGGGTACAAATCAATATGAGCAAAGTTCTTCCTTGTCTGTTGTTGTTAGCCTATATAACATCTGAAATTGTGTTCCCTCTCCTTCTGCTTTTTAAGGGTGCTTGACATAAAAATCTCCTCTGCTGAGCTATCAGAGACAAAAAGCACTAAAAGCAGGCTAACTTACTAACCCACGTTGAACTGTAGTTGAACCTGCCCCAGACGAAGTTGCTGCACCACTTCATGTAGTAGGAAATGCGTCAAGGTTATGGTTCCTCTTCCTTGATAGCCCACAAGTTTTTATAATGCAGGATGTCAAGTTAAAAAGCAAAGAGGATGTGTTGTCTGCTGTCTGTTTAAGTGCTTGGTTATTTTTTTCTCAGCTGTGAATGCAAACTTATTACAAACCTGTTTGCAATTAATCTGTGCTTTGCCAGTTCTTCCTCTGTCAAAGCGGCTGAAATTTGTGTCTTACTGTTATCAAAGTTGTCTTGATAAAATCTTGCTGTATTGTGAGACCGACTCTTGAGGTAGCACCCTAAGGTCACTTTGGTGACCGGTGGTGTCCTGCAAGTGCAGAACCCTGCTCCAGGGCTCTTTGTAGGGCCTGTGTGAAGTAGATATTTTTGTTACTAATAATGGAGCTGAAACACATTCAGTGACCTAGCTATTCAACTACATGCCTCAATATTTGAAATTGTGGTGGTTCTTAGTCCTTACATAAACTTTGTCTGTTTTATAAAATTAGGAAAATAATTGTCGGACTCTGGGAGACTTTGCCATTCAGTTTGGTAAAGGCCCCTCTTGTAAGGGTTCTCTCCAGCTCTCAACCTATGTTGCCTGCTGGGGCACGTGAGGGGAATAGACGTCTTATTTGAAGACTGCTGGCACAGCACACCACTGCCCAGTGGCCAGAGGAGGGAGAAAGGCAGGAGCAATGCTACTCCTCCTTGTCCCTATGGCAGCCCTCCCTCTGTCAAGGAAACAGGGGTTGTGAGAGTTGATGCAGTGTTGAAATGGTAGTAATCCCAACCAAACTGCCCCAGTAACAGAGAAGACACCAGGACTATATTTGCCGACCAATTTGCTTGCATTTGGAAAGCTCTTTCCTAGAACTGGGAGAACATGACAGAGTTTTGACTGCACTATCTGAAAGACTAGAGGTTGTTTTGGGGGTGATTGTTTTGTTTTGATTTTTTTTTTTTACTAATGGGGTTACGAATGACTGTGCTTAGTGAGTTCTGCAAAGGGAATGGTCATTCTGTCTTAATGCCTACTGGGTATGTGTGGGTTCTTATTGATTAAAAAAGTAGGATTTATGTTCCATTTACATATTTGCTAACAAGATGTTATTGGAAAACATTAGACATGTTTGTGTTTGCACTGTTCCTTAATGATTGGCTTTCTTGTTAATGAAACCTAGTTGTAGACTCTTACAAAAGCTTAGCACTTATTTGGTTGAGTAGTTAAATGGCTTAATTACCTAAAAGAACAAAACAAAAAAGCCTTAATTAAAGACGAGACTTAATGCTTTCATGTACGGGGCTGCTGTAGCATCCGTACCTGTCTTTCTACCCACTAGTTTTGCAAATGACAATGAAAGAGTTGCCTTAGGCAAAGCACATCCTCTGTTGCTGTGTGGCTGGAGACACATCTGTGTGGGGAATAAAAAAGGCTTTTCTTCCATTTCTTTCTTTGTTTGCCAGTGTAGCATCTAGGTAAATATAGTTCTTTGTAGATAAACCCACCTAAAATCAATGGGATGAATGTAGCTTGAGGCATGGATGAAGTGCAGTCATGGCAAAATAGTAGGTACAGGCCCTGTATTAGCTGTTATCAACCAGTAAACAAAATTGATTAAACTATTTCAATATTGTACCTGGCCTGAAAATTTTATGAATATTTCATTGATATACGTGTTTACCTTGATGACAGTTAGGGTTCCTGTGTATTGTACTTGGTCAATTTATGCCAGCTTTAGTCACTGAGGAGTTTGCTTTGTAATTATACCAGCTGGCTTTAATAGGACTCCCAACAGGAAGAAATTAATATGTAACTTGAGAAAAACGGTAGACTGTCTACTGCCTGTTTATATTTTGTGACTACTTTCCAGTCCCTGAAAGCAGTTTTGTGCCATTAGTATTCAGTGACTTCAGGTCAAAACCGAGGCAGAGAAGAAAGACAGGAACATTTTTCAAGTTGTTGGTCAAGCAATGTTGGTAGAAGTTGGTATCTTAAAGCATTCAGGATGGTTGCAAAGAACTCATTTGGGGGAAATGTTTTCCTGTATGTATTTAAATGAGCAATTCTCTCGATAGAGGTGATGTGCATCATTTCTAGATAGCCAGAACTTGCTTCTCATTTTTTTCTTCTTTTTATTTTTCTTCCTGTTAGGCAAACAGGATTCTGAGACACTTCCTAAGTCACTGCGTGAAGTCTGCTACTCTTGCAAGCAGTCAGCACATATCCTCCATTTCATAAATGATTCACACTCCACTGTAAAATTAGCTAGAAGCAATGCAGGCAAAAAAAAATCCTGTTGTAAAGTTGTTCCAGAATCTTGCTGCTGTGATAGTTAGAACTTGTCTCCTAATTAATCCTAAATTAATTAATGGACAATTTATAACCATTTATTTTGTGTCCTATTGTTTAAGTAGCTTTTTCTTTTCCAAGTAATTTCATCCTCATGTGTTTCTAGAGAGGAACCTTATTCTTTCACAGTACTTGTCTTACTAGACTAAAGAAGCCACCGACTTCTTCCCCACCCTCCCTCCGATAGACTTCACATTTTCCCAGTTATGTCAGTAAACTTTCTTTGAACGGAAGTTGCATGTTTCAATTAACATTTTAATTTATCTGCCTTACAACTGGGAGGTGGACTGGAGAGGAAAAAAAGTTTTGGAACTGCGAACTTGAAGCAACTGGTCCTGTCTTTTGGGGTTTTTTGGGGCATTTTGGGGTTATGCTTTTTTATTTATTTAGGTTGGTGTTCTTAGCAACTGTAGAACATTTATTAAAAAGTGCCAGAAGACTTTAGGCTCTTCATCCAAGTTTATCACTTGAGTTTACTCTTCTGTATCAAGCATCCTTATTTCAAGGACGCACTTTCCTTTGTTGATCCTTGCGTAAGGAAGAAGGAAGGCTTTCTGTCTCTATAACCACAAAAGATAGATACATACTCAATGCATGCCAATTGCTCTGCTCCACCACTGGCTTACGTTCAATGCTTTGTACTGTATCGTTGCTTTTGTGTTCCTTCTGTCTGCTCCTCCTCTCTGCCAGCAATCTCCAAAGAGCAGTTATCATTTCAAAGTGTAAACAAAAAAGGGGAAAGGCATGTCAAGAATAGATCCACTCCTGGCTATAGGAAGAACTTCCTTATGTAGCCATCTGCCCCGACCGCTGGGAGGGGTGAGCTACTGGAGACTCAGCAGTGCCTGCAAGGTGTGAACCCCAGCTGAGGGACATTCTTCCTCTGCATCTAGAAAACGGTCATTCAGAGCAAACATCTTCTTTTTTCTGCATTTACGATAGACAAAGGAAGTGGTGACATGGGATGAAAATCATATCTCTCCTTTAAAAGGAAATGGAGTAGAACTATATATTTGTTGAGCTTTACAAATGCACCCTAAACTTTTTAAAGATGTCTTGAATGTAATAAAGCATAGTAATAAGCATTACAAACAAACTTTACATTGTTTGATTGTGCAGTTAGATAACTTTACTAGCCAAATTGGAAAGTTTTGGCTAAACAATCTTTTTTTTCTTTTCCCCCCACAAAGAAAATGGAAATACGCATGCACCAAACCTTTTTTAGAAAGAGTTTGCCATTTTTTACAGACTCACTGTTAATTCATTATCACTCCTTTCTAGGTGAGTGGAAACAAACTAATTTTTTTCTAAAAGTTTTGAGAGCCAGTAGACAAGGAAGCATAGAATCCATCTGCCATTGCCAGTTTCTGACTTCAACCCTAGCAATCAGCTGGAGGGAAATGGGTTGTTGAAGGAAGGAAGGAAGGAATTGAGACTGTCAAAATGGGGCCGAACAAACAGATGCTAAGACCTTCAAGGAGGTCACGGACTTTCATTGTTACCACCCATGGGTTTCACTTCATCTGCTCTGTCCATGCTCCTCTATTCTCTATCTAGTCAGCTCATTTCTTGCAAGCTTAGCTGACTATGGTAATTATGCAGCTGTTAGTTCCCAGCTTATGACACCACAACTTCTTTTTGTACAGCCCTAGGCAGTTTGCTTGAAGGATGTTTTGCAATTCTCTAGTTGAATTGGCATAGAAAAGTTTTATTTCAAATTTTGCCCTTAATGTATCATTATGAAGACACTTCAGTTTTATTTTTAGCAATTTAAAATTAATTTTGAGTATCTTTGATGAAAATTCTCTAGCTGGAAGATAGTAAATGCTAAAGCATGTGAAAATAAGACATAAGCATATTGAACTTTTGTCTTGTGGCTTTGGCCTCTGTTCTGAAGTGAAAGAGACTCCAGAATGAACTCCAATGAAAAAGGAAGCGTTTCTGTGGCAAAATAACCCATACTTCACCTATTTCTGAAGGAGAAGGAAAGAATATATAATCAAACTTCCAGCTGAAGCTTGTTTTGAAGAGTTGTTAATATAACCTCACAGACTGTGAAGGTAATTGTGTTCAACCTCTCAGCTTATTTGGAAAGAACTTTAAGTGCTGAACAGACCCTTTTGGTAGTATTTGCTCTAATGACCTCTTTGCAACCATGTACTGAAGGTCACGCTCCCTTCAGATATTCCTCACTTGAGCCCATCTCTTTGCTTCATGTTCGTCTTGACGATGGTGAACAATTTGCAAGGCCAGCCACTTTCAGAGGCAACGCCGGGACTTGCTGCCTGAACTCAGTGTTGCTGGAGCAGCCGGCGGGAGAGCCTCGAGAACGAGATCCCTGCTCCGCTCCCAGGGCCCTTCCCTTGGGCTGCTGTTCCTTTGCTGGCCCTGCTGTCTCCGCTGACCAGGTCCCCTGATTTAGCAATGTGGTAGCAAGGCTGAACTGTGCTGTTCCTCAGAACCTCAGGTCTGCCTCTCAGATGTAATGCCTAGCTGAAAATCAGCATGACTTTTGTCTTGGAAATGGCTTATAAGCTGTGAAATGCAGCAATGGAAAGGAGAGTATAGGACCTGAGGACTTGCAGATTTTCTTGAACTAATTTTGAAATAAACAGTAGTTTGTAATTTGATCCTGGGGCTTATTTTGTATTTTGCTCAAAAGGTAAATATTTATAGGAAATTGGTGGTATTTTACTTGTAGAAACTGGAGACAGAAGTAAATATTGAACTATTGCTTATTTATATTCCTTCTGTGTGTTGAATGAGACAGTAGACCTGTGGAAGTAATAGTGAGCAGTAATGTAGTTAGAGACTGGGATTACAATACATGCTCTAAAAAGAGAAGTAGGACATTTCACAGGCAGTATTAATTTTGGCAGTAACTAAATTTGAAGTGTTTGGTTTTAGTTTTAGTTGTATTTTGTGAGTAATTAGATAGAGGTTGGTGAGTGTATTTATATTCCTGCATTTTGTTTGAGCTTAAAGCTGGAGGGGATCTGATTTTTTCATCTTGGAAGTGAAATATATCTGCTCTTTAAACCCTTCCAATATTCACTGTAAATTCAAGAATGCTTTGCCAGTTTAATGCAACGTTCATCATCTTAACTTTTATATATTTAAAGAACTATTTATCCCTTCATAGGTGAACATCCAAGCCAGTTATCTCTCGGAAGCACACCCCCCTAAGTGTTAATTTTATTCAACTAAAAATACTATTTTTTAATTTTCCTTTAAGCCTTTTCCTGAATTTGTTTAATCTGAAACTAAAACTAGAGACTCATAAATCTACTCATTTTTGTACTGTCAGAAGCCACAGGGAAAACCAGCAATCAATCAGGACCAATTTCACTTGGAGAAGAAGTTTCATGCCTTGTCAAGGTTTTTTAGATTGTATCTTTTTTTTTTTCTTCTTTTTCTTCTACCAAACCTCATAACAAGTAAAAATAAACCACTAATTATTTGCTGGAGTTCAGACTTAATCTTGCATCTGAGCAGCTTGTTTATACATATATGTATAAAACTGTATGCAAGAGAGAGAATGTCTGTTAATGGAACAACTTTTAAAAGAAAAAAAAGTCTGCTGGAAGAGGAGTAGAAAAAAAAAACTACCTTAAAGTATCAAGTAATTAATCAAGAGTGCCAGTACTGGAGCATGTAGTGAACACAGAAGATGAATTTGGTAATAATTATAAACAAAAGTTCTTTTAATTCAAAAAGCACAGATGTCATACACTCACCAAAGTGATTTATTTTGTTCAAGTTGACCAACTACTGTATTAATTCTCCTAATATTATTTATTCTCCTGAATTTCTCCTGAAATTATTTATTCAAGAACAGATTGGAATTTCTGTGATAAATTTGTCCCAAAATTGTGTGTAAGAGTGGTTTTGTTTTCTTAAAAAGTAGGAAGCAGCTTAAATGTCAGACCATGCAACTTCTTTATTTTTATGTTGATTCTACTATTATCAATAGAAAATGGATCAAAATATCATAATAATAATATTTTTCCTTGGAGTAATTGCAGTCTATAAAAATTTTTAGAGTAAACAAAATTCAGGTTCTAGAAAATTTAGAAAATGTTATTACTATCCTGACAATCATACCTCTTGCCACTTGCAAGACAATTGACAGTGCTTAAAAACCTTGGTGCCATGCCAAAAAGTATCCTGAATGTTATTCCCTCATTGCTCATATTACGGCAAGTATCAACTAGATGTAAGTTCTGTTAATATTAAAAGTGATTTACTACCTAATCCAAAGCTAGAAGAGAGACAGTTTCGAAAGCGAGGCCAGATAGTATAGAAAAAAAGAGGATACATTCCTCCATTCTGTTAAATTCTAACCCAATGATAGGAAGCAAACAACATAGATGGTTACTTCCTTAGCTAGCTGCCCTGCTCTTTTCTCTCCCCGAAGTCTACTGGTTTAATTCAAAAAGTTTTCCTGAGATTTTGGAGGAAATCTCAGTCTCTGATTAGAGACTGGAGATGGAAAAAGTCCAAGCTCTTTGCAGTTTGAAAAGCTATCAGCAGCTAAAAGCACAGGGGAAGGAGAGAAAATCGCTGTAGGTTAGGGAAACTACAAATAGATATGATAACCCTCTCACCTAAAAGAAATAGCTACATTTATTTTTTTCCTGGATACTTTGAGGTATATGAAGAGGGACATCTACCGTGGATAAGAAGGTCTGAGTCTGCACTCTGAAATGACTGATTTTTAAGGATTTTTAAGTCCTTATGATTTTAGTATATTTACACATGCTTTTTTCAGTCTTCTAAAACTTTGGGAACACTGTAATGCTTTGAGCCTTCATTTAAGCATACAGTTGTGAATTCATGTCAGTGATATCCAGACCACTTATTTCTCTAGGAATACGTGGGTGGCTGGTGTAAATTGTAATTCACAAGGATGCTTGTCTTAAAAGCTTTAATTAAAGCCCATGGATTATGAAACTAAGATCTGGAAGTATTTGGTATTGTTTTTGATATCTTTTCAGTTATTAAATTTGTTCGGAGCAGAAAGAAGGCAGGAAAAAATTGAACTGATGTAGGTGCTTAGCCGTACAGTGAATACTCTAGTGAAATTGCTCAACAAGGGGACTGGTTAAGGTAATACATGTGAAGTGTTAGGCAGTTAAGTTTATTGTGCATTTGAAAAAGATCTGCTTATTTCAAGTCAAGAAAAGACGACAGGCTAAACAGGAATGACTTAGTTACAAATAGCTCCACCATACTCCGTCCGCTTTAAAAAGTCTCAGAGTCTACCATTTTCTCAACTGAGTAAATAAATCTCCTGGTTTCCAAGAAAGCCAAAGCTATTGCATTTAACATCTGCTTTTTTAAATCCATATGGATGCACCTGATGTCTATGAATTAATCCTGTTTTCACACAAAATAATTTTCCCACTGAATTGTTAGTAACATGTAGAGTAGTTATATATCTGAAATACTAATCAGCCTATTTTTCTTTGTTACCTTAGTTTTGTTTTCAATATTTATATTGAAGTTACTTTTTTCAGTAACGTCCCTCTCTCTTTTTCTTTTTTTTTTTTTTTTTTTTTTTTTTTCCTTATGCAGAGGATTACTACTTCAGGAAAACGGCAGGTTTTCAGAGGCATTGCATTACTATAAACTGGCAATTGGTAGCAGACCCACACTAGCTTGTAAGTATTTCAACTATACAAGCTTGCATAATATTGACTATTGTTTTTTAAGGGGATCTTCCTACTCTTTAATAACACTCTTTTTCAGAGGTTTTTCATTCCGAAAGCAAAAGGTGAAATTGTGCACTTTTCAGTTGAAAGCAAGTGTTTATTAGTCAACAACTACATTTAATGTGCTGCAGGGAAGAAGCAGATAATGAGTTAACAATGGGCAGCACTGCTAGAACCTAAAATGCTTCTGATCTGGGGTGGTGAGCCATAGATTTTAGTGCCCAAATTTTCAGGCTCCTGTTTTCTGTTTCTTACAGCCAGTCCCTGATTTTTATGGTATGAGGTGTGAGTGAATAATACAAATATTTTTTAAGTCCTTTCATTTTTCCTTTCTTGCCTGGGGGAAATGGGAAATAATCCATAGGATGTTGCCAGTAATAGGTTCCAAAATTAAGTGGGTGCTTTTTTAAGATTGCTGACTTTTTTGTAGCTTAAGTATTAAATCACCTGTATACATATATATACACATACACGTATATATGTATAAACATATGTATATATTTTTGTAACATTTCAAACAATGACGCTATGTGCTTGGTACAGTCCTAATAAGAGGAACAAAATGAAGCACCCTGCCTAATCAGTGTTCCCTTCCCTCCCTCCTCAATCTTTATAGCTACTTTCTCCTTTCCTTGTCTCTGAAATTTCACCTCTTATATATTCCTCTTTACAGCAGTGCTTGATCTATATTATACAAAAGCCAAATTAGATAACCATGGGATCTCTTTCAGATATTACTTTGAAGTAAAACAAAGATTAGATAAAATATAATGGAACCCCATTAAAAGATAACATTTTTTTCCTCCTCATAGCTGCCTATTTAAATACTGGTATCATCCTAATGAACCAAGGGAAGACAGAGGAAGCCAGGAGGACTTTCCTGAAGTGTTCAGAGATCCCTGATGAAAATTTGAAAGATCCTCATGCTCATAAAAGCTCTGTTACTAGCTGTCTTTATAACTTAGGAAAACTTTTTCATGAACAAGGACACTATGAGGTAAGACTGCAGATCTGTCTACAGTATCATGATAAAACCTTCATACATAAATAGTACCTACTGCTTCCATCCAGAGTTTCTAAGTACATCACAGACACAAATTGATTGAATTTCACCAAATCAAGATTAGCGTTCTCTACAGCGAATATTTATTCTCTACAGCCACAGGTGTGACGATGTTAATTAGCAGTGTGGTGCTCTGATATCAACATTAGACATTAGATAGATAATGTCACATAGATGTGTGACATTATCAGGTCACATCTGATATGTGTTAATTCATTCTTCTTGGCTTTGTCCCCATGGCTGGTATGCAAAGGATATAGCCTGATTACAGACCAGCTGACCTAAAGTGTACTGACTTTTTAATTCAAAATAGAGTAAGTCCATCTTGAGTTGAAAAAATGCAATTATGGTTGCTTTTGAGTCTCCAAAAATAAGACCTAGTTGGAACAATTCAAAACTTCAGTGATTAAGAACATCCCATTATGTGCTATTTTCAGATAACTTGAACTAAGTGCTGAAGTGGGTTGGATATTTTTAATGTAACCATACACTGCACCCAATGCATCCCATCTCATTCACGTATCCAAATGTGACTGTTGCTATTCCTCTCCATTCTCCCTGATTAAATTACTAAAACTGAACATTCGGTTGAGTTTTGACCTTTAGCAGTATTTGAAAGAAAGTCATTCTCTCTTTGCATTGCCAGGCATACTTCAGAACAGGAGTTACGCATGGTTTTGATCCATATAACTCTTCCTGACCGTGACAGTTCCCTCAGCTGTTTAAGATTAGGCATGCACAAGCTCTATGGATTCTCTGTCATCTGGCTGCTGAATCCAGTTCTGTCAGGTGGCAGTTACTAATTGGTTAAAACACAGACACAGACAGCTAATACATCCATAAAGATACGAGAAAAGCAGCATGTTGTCTGCATTTCCGATAGAGTGTAGAGTTGGAGTGCAATGCCTGCGCGGTGCAAGGGCTTTTAAGAATATATAAACCATCAAATTTCTGCCTGGTGGTCTTTGCAGTCTGACCCAAGGTTGATTTGATCATACACTTAAATTTTTTCAAGCATATTTCAGCCTTCACAAGCTGCAGCTATTTGATGGGATGACGTAGAAAATGATGCAGAGCTAACAGACTGACCAGTAAGCATCCTAAGTGCTGAATGAGTCATAAATGTGTGATCAAGTAATTCAAGGCGCACAGCACATTTGCGAAGGAAATCCAATTTTGGCATTCTTGACACTAAAGTCCATCTCATTCTTTCTGTGGAGCAGACTTCAGTTGTGAGGATTATGTTTTGTTATTAATTGGCAGTAGAAAATTATTTCTTTATTTTTAGGTCACTTACTTACTGTAGCTTAGTCATCAGAAAGTCCTTTGTCTGCAGTTTGATATTATTCCATAGTCTCTGACAACCTATAGAATTTTATATATGTTTGAAAACTCGTGACTCATTGAAGGGTTTAAAAAAATGTTCCTTTTATTTCCACCTGGGAAATTGGAACTAATTGGAAATTGCAATATTGGAACTATTTTGATCTCTTGTCAGTAAGCTTCACTGAATTTGGTAAAACTTTTGTAAATGAGAAGTGTCAACTTTCTGTGATATTTATGTTTTCTTTCTCTCTGCACCTTTCATTTTGGGGAAGGAAGATAGTTTGGTTTTACTTTACATGTGAAAGACTGCTTTTGAAATTGGTGCTTTAGTAATGATTTGTCCCACTTGTGTGTCTCTTTTCAGGATGCCCTTATGGTTTACAAAGAAGCAATACAGAAAATGCCAAGACAGTTTGCACCACAGAGCTTATACAACATGATGGGTAAGTGCATTGTTAGTGTTTCAGAAAGATACTTGAGGAGTCAGGCAGGGTGAAATGAAAGAGCTTAGCCTGGCAGCTGGTGCTCAAATGAATTAGCTAATAAAAACAAAAATAATTGCCTTCAGTAGATGTGAGCCAAACCAGGTTCAGAGCTTAAATGCCAGCAACTACAATACTGGATTAGACACAATAAATGATGAGACTGTTAGATACTGGATATCTTTAAGATTGTCCATGCAGCACTTTTACATTTAGAATGCATGGATTAGTGTTTTTCTCTGCCTCTAGAATCTCTCATCCAGTATGTTGGAGACCTCATGTGCATTTCATACAGTTTTTTTTAATCTCCCATTTAGTCATCTTTGAAACTATGAAGAAATTGTATTTACTTCATAGAAAATGGAGTAAGATTGATTATAACATAAAATCTAGTGTGGGTGTTGGATGTTAAATTTCCTTGTAAACCAACAAGATGTCCAAACAGGCCTACAGAGATAGTTGGATTTTTTTTGCAGGTTGTGCAAAAAACTTATTTCCCAGCTGATCTACTATTAGTTAGCCATCTACAATGAGAGAATTCTTCTTCCAGGACCAGCCTGTCTGTTCTTCAAAGTTTTAGCAGAGTCCTTTGAGTACTGCAAGAAACATTAATTTAGCTGAGGTGTTTGGGTTTTTTTTAAACTTTAACTTCAGCTCCTTGTAGTCTTCATCACATCTTTATACAGGATGGATTAAACAGATAAAAGAAAGAAGATAATATAAATTATTATTTGTAGTATTCAAATCTGTAAACAAGAGGGCAGGTTTTTCATTGTTCCAGAGATGCTTTTAAGTGAAATTCTCTCTGAAAGGGCATGTGTTTCTGCTAAGCAACCTCAGTGTCTGGTCCAGTAGACTCTGTGAGCTCCTATCTGGGACAGAAAAAGATGTAAGATGCCATTAAAGTAGTTCAAAATGGAGCAATTAAAAATATAGGTAGAAACAATGAGGATCAACAGGAAGGATGTGGAATTTTGTGGCTTTTTTCCCCCCTCCCAATGCCTAAAATACAAGGGGATATATTGGTTGATACCAATCGGTTTGACCCAGTTGTTGAAAGGAGGCACCACTCACTCTTCTCTACTTATTTAGGAAAGGCATCTTTTATTAGCTCCTTACAAATACTTGGGCATAGGAAAAGAATATTCCTAAAATCGTAGTTGTAACTGATGCTATGTGTTTGAAATCTCCGTAAATGCTAAATTAAGTACTTCTCTTGTCACAGTGACAAAGTATCTAATGTCAATAGTAGTCAATAAACACTTCCTTAACAGTTCATACAGTTCAATGGAGATTTACTTCTCCCTGAATGCTGAGATTTATCAGATTAATGCAAATGGCTGAAGTCCCTAAAACGCACAAGTTGATTATTGCATCTACTTTGTTCATAGAGGATCTTAGTTGAACTATTGTTTTATCAGTTTTATCTATCAGCAGTTGCTGATAAATTTGGTGGGGTTATCAACAGCAGCCACTCTGTGAATTAAGCCTCTGCTTACTATCGGTGTCCTATAGTGACTGCTGAAGTACTGCAGTGCTCCAGCAAACCCTCCGAAGTTTGACTGCCCTCTTTAGTGCAGATACATATTTCATAATTTTGATAAAAGTGCTTCTCAGAAGTGCAGAAGTTGGAAAAAGTAAATCAATGCTGTTTCTAGCATGATGGTTATTCCATTAGAAAACAGGCCTGTGCCACCCTTTGTCTTTCCCTGTGAATAGATGCTCCCTTTAGAAACACTATGACCTATAAGATACTTTAGTTTTTTATTTTTTTGCCCATTGGTTACTTTTTTAGGTTCAGGAGGCCTTTCACAGCCACCGGCACTTCACGGATGTCCTAGCAGCAGCGTAACAAGTTAGGGTCAGCTGAGCTTACCTTAGCCCCTTTCAGCCTATTGCAGAGAGCAACAGGGTATTATGGAGCTCTGTAAAGTACAACTTACCCTGAACATAGCATATATTTGTATTTTGCTTGCTGTTGTGATGGTAGCTGTTGCAGGGAAACCAGAATTTGCTTCACGCTAGTTGCTAAGGTGTGGCTTGTTGACTATGCTGCAAAGGCAATCCAAGAGGCTACGTAGAGAGTAGTGTAGTGACTCAGATTGAACTGAGTGCAGCATTATTAACAGCAGGACTCAGGCTGGTTTGTTTAAAGCTCTCCTGGATGCATCTGTCCATGAGTGTACATGACATTCAATTAGGTTAATCTCTCCTGCCTGCAATAGTGTAAAGGTTAGATGACAAGACAGAGTTCAGTAGCTATGCTCACTTTATAGTGAGGAAAGAAAAAGATACCTCTGGGGAGTAATTAAGTCTATCTGACTTAGACATCTATTTTAGATTATACAAATAATCCCCTGCAAACATACTTCTCCTGTAAAAGGAGCTGAGATGACTAGCTTGGACTTGCTAGCTCAAGTTGGGTGAGATAAAACCTAAACACTTATTCAGTCATCTCTTTGCATTGGGTGTGACAGGAGAACAAGGCAACTGCATCCATTATCAGGAGTGCATCCACTCTGCAGCTCGTACTGTGTCACTGGGCACCAGAAGGCCGACCAGATTGTTTATTTCTGTTTTGATGTTCAAGATAAAATTATAAACATATTCACTATAACACTTTCTTTGATAAACAGCATTACATAAACTTGTCTGCCTACTTCTTSCCTTTAAAAGGGAGACTAGAGGAACTGAAATAGGCCAGTCCTGTCTCGTTTGCTTGGAACTGCATGAACCTGACTCTGAACTGTGCCCACTCACCGTGTGCTCATTGCTGGGGAGGAGAAACTGGGGAGTGCTCCCCATCTGCTTGGGAAGCAAGGGTCCTTCCCTGTCTCCCTACATGTGGAAAAAGTCTTCACAGCTTATCATGAAATCCAAGAATATAGATTGAGGATTATCTGCTGTAGTTGTCATTGTGATTGACGTATTCGGAGTCTCTGGCAATTGCTCTGCTTCATGCGGTGTTAGATATTGGCATGTGATGTAAGAAAACAGTGCTTCCTGTAATTTTTAATAATTATTCAATCATTTCATTGAAGATTTTCTGGAGTCTTTTTTCCCTGTATGATGTATATGACATACTCGAAAGAATGAACAGGAGGCGAACTGTTTAAACTGAATTAGGGTTTGAACTCCAGCGCTCGGAGTGCGGTAGCATTAACACTCCAGCAGTGTTAAGCCTTTACACCACCTGCTTTCCCTGTTTGTGTTACACTTCTTTTCCTGCCCTTGCTTCTATTGGCCTTTTGCTCTGACAGGCCCAGTCACTCATTCCTCCGGTGTGCCAGCCTGCCAGCTGACTCTCATCCTTTAAAACTCTGAGTAACTTGCCTCTTAAAGGAAAAAGAAGTATCGAGCCTCAAGAAGCAAGTCATCCATTTGACTTTGCATTTTATTCATGGTACAAAAGGCAGGACCAGAAGACCGGCATCAGATGTTCTAAGTTTGTGCATATGAGAAGTTGCAGGATAGATTTTGGTCTCCTGTTGCTGTGATTTATTTTGCCAGGTGTGCAGCAACTCAGCTAAGGAAACCATATGTTTCTCTGGCTCTGTACCAAGAAGTAAAACCTTTTCATTTTTTTTTTTTCTTCAAAGAACCCAAAACAGCTAAAAATTAAAACTCTAAAACTAGAATCAAAATAATTATTCAATAAGCTGTGTAGGGTTGGCTTGGTATTTATTTTCTCTATGTCGTATTTCTTTGATGTAAATTAAAAAGTACATGCTAAGGTTACACAGATTAATTTGCTTGGCATGGCAACATGCACTACAAAGGCTAGTCTCCAGCTCAGCTGCATTAAATAGGTAATATATTTTGTTTAAAGTTTCAATTAAAACCTGGGGTCAAAAGATAAAATGGTCCCTGTGGGATCTTGAACACTTTAATGCCAATATTAGGATTGCTTAAGGATCAGCCTCTGCTCTAGATGTCTTTTGCATTCCTTGAAATCTGATATTGTACAGTTGATTGTATTACATTGCTTTTAAAACCACACTGGCCCACCTGCTACAGTAATTCATACTCCTGCCAGTTAAGTGGTGTGAGGTGGACCACGGAGGCTTTGTTTTAATACTGAACAGTAACAAGAAAGATGTTGGGGTGGCATTGTCCACGTTTAGATTGGCAAGATACTGTCATAAAGACAAATGTCTTGATCACACTTCATCTGTCCTTGCCAACGAACGTCTGAATGTCTATTTTCAAATGCATTTAATGCAAGGTCTTACAAACATTTTTTAGGAGAAATGCAAGTTACAAAAGAAGCTAACATTGCAGGAGTGAAGACAGTTAATGATGCACAGATTAGAGTTTAGATTTCTCCTTGGTAATCTGCTACATTGCACATGGACAGAAAACAAATCATATGCAAGTGGCAGCCAGGTACGGAACGGAAAGGGGAGCCAGATTTTACATCTGGTGCAGAGGTTTGCATGATAAGTACAAAGGCTTAGCATGCAGAGAGACTTTCTGTGTTGATGATTGTAACATGACTATGGCTTTATTTGATTATGCTTCTGGGTGGATGTGGCTGTTTGTACAAACCTGTTAATATTGTTAAGGCTCCTATCCCATTTGCCCCTTGCTCCCATTAAATGCTTTTTTATTGAATTACTTTTAAATATTGTTTAGAACTCCAAGAAACACTTTTGCTGGTATAGTTTTACAGTTCATGCTGTGCAAGACTTACTTTTTAAGAGCCAAAGATGATTAAGCTGTGAAATACATATCCCACATCATAATTTACGCGGAGCATGGTACCTGCACTTGTCTGAGCTCCAGTCATCAGTGTGTTTCTTCTGCATCTCATGAAGCTTTACTGGTAATGTCTTCGTAAAAGTACAATTACAACCTTTTTTTCTTTTAAAACCAGCTTGGTTGAAAAAAAAGGATTTTTTTCTTTCATATGTATATTTTATTATATGTTCTAGGGAAATAAGAATGGAGTTCACTCCAATAGTGATGGGAGTAAAAGGCTGTGCTTCCTTCTCTCCCCGTCCCTTCTCCCATCCTGCTACCTTAACTCTTCCCCCTCTGAGACTTTGCAGACTATGGTAGTTTATATCTGCTGTCCAAAGCTGAGTATAAATCTTCAGGCTGATTGCAATGTCTCATGTTTTTTCACTTTGTTTACTTTGAGGGATTCAAGCTGGGTATGAAGGTTACAGCAGTGGATTGCTGAGGGGGTAGTGGATGCAATGTTTGAGACCAGGGTTTTTTGTCCAGGTTCTCAGGTTTTCTTAGTTTTACCTCTTTGGACTATTGTTCTATAATTTCATGTGAAATGCTTGAGTTTTCTTAGGCAATATTCTGAAAAAGCTAAGAGTCTATGCCTGAAATTCATTTGTCTTTTAAGCATATGAGGTTTTGTATGAAAATAAGTATAATCGTAACATTTGTAGACCAAAAATATGGTCCAATACTGAAATTGGACTACAGGGATCCCAGTTAGGCATAATTCTAATGGAAAGTGCTTCTGTTAAGAGTGTTTTAAAGAAACCTGTACTGGTACTGGCATAATGTCTACGTTTTACTGACCAAAAAAAAAAAAAAAAATCTTTAAGATGTGTGTAAATAAAGTAAAAGGCAAGAAAAGAGTACAGTCACTTGTTCAGTTATGAATTCTTAGTTTGTACCCTTATGATTTACTACTGGTTGCACATCTGTTAGAAAATGAAAATGAAATTATCTATCTCAGGTGAGCTCAGTGGTTCTATTTGTGTCAATATACTTCTTTCACTGGAAGTCTTTGTGCAACAGGAAATAGCTGTGCAAAGTCCATGGTGTTCCATGCTGCAACTGATTTCGTTTTGCCCTTCATTTATATCTGTTTTCCACTTTAGGTATTTTCCTTCAAAAGTAGCTTAGTGGTCTAATTAAATCAGATCAAAGGCTTTGCTTTGGCTAATTGAGGCCTATAAGAATCTGCTCAACTGAAGTAAATGTGGATTGAGTCCCATCCATCAAAAGACGTCTTAAAATACAATACATTCCTTAAAATCTTCAAGGAGATTATTCTGTAAAAGGAAAAAAAAAACAGAATATGCTTAGTCTATACAAAACTTGATGCTCATTAAGTTCACATGCTTCAGCTGTTTCAGAGAAGATGTGCATGCACTGCATATTTATCATCAAGACTGTTAATCTTTTGCAGTATATCTTAAACATCAGTATAGTATAACATCAGACTATGCTTCTAGATTTATTATGTTATTGTATGCACTGGTACCTAAGGGAAAAACGAAGTAAATTATATATCTAGGGAGGTGCATTTGCAGTAAGCGCATCTGAAGCCTTGATTTGCACAAGGAGGCTGCACGGTTGYGCTATGAAAGACACAAACCCCTTGTGGTATTGTGGTACACAGGGATGCAGACCTTTCCATCATTTTCTAAGGCAACATGTTTATGTTCCCAATTCAAAGAAATGATGGAAAAATGACATTTAAATCCTGACTGAATGTATATCTTAGAGATTTTCCTTTTCAAAGTGTATCTCCATCTTCCTTTCTTTTCTGACGTCTGCTCTTGTTCAGTGCCAAATTCTATAGTTTCTATATTACATTTTTACCATCCAGCAATTTGGGTGGTAAATGTAATAAGTAATTAACATATATAAGGATGATGCAAGGCAGATTTACCCTTGTATTGTCCCTTTACAGAAAGAATTTTTCAGTTGTCTTTTCAGCAATATCTTTTGGGGTCCTAAGAGGAGGACCACAGGAGGGACGTATGTCCTTAATCTGAAAGTATGGGTATATTGCACCTATAGAGGCATAGTGCTGTTACATCTGTAGTTCCACTGCACTTGCTCATTGATAAGTCTAACATGCTCCCTGCAAGGAGACAGCCTTTGCTTGGCATGACAATGTGCATCTGAAACAGAACAAATACGAAATCAGCACATGAGAGGTTACTCTAGAACCATGTTACATACATTCATGTAAATGGTACCGAATTTTGCCTTTTAACAATGTGTGATATGTATTAGAAAGTATTAACTTCTGTCTTTTTTTTTTTTTTTTTTTAAGGATTTGTATTAAGATCACATTCCACTTCATTATTGAGTATAAAGTTAGGCTTTCAGGGGAGATAGCTGCTAGCAAGCTGGTCCTTTATAAGAATTATTATTTAATATAAATATTTAATGTTTAATATGATCATTATTGTTTTTTAATTATTCTTAATTAATTTGTCCTGTGATCATTTTAGTAGGGGTGTTTTTGCTGTTGTTTTAGTTTGTTGGGGTTTTTTTGGTTTTTGTTTATTTTGAAAGATTATTTTTCAGTCCCAAGGATTCTGGGGAAATATGGGGAAATACTGCTTTAGAGAATGGTAGTCTTGCAACTGATCTAACTTTATGGCAAAGAAAATTCACTTGGGTACCAGGATTTGAGTTAGAGTGGTGTAAGTCTAGCTAAAAGGTAGCCCGTTACTCATTCCTTTGTCATAAAGTATTAATAGAGGCGTTAATAAACTATGTATACACTCCTTTAAATAGTGTTTCAGTTGCATATGAATATGTTTTCCTGTACTACATTAGTAAATGAGAGTTACAATTAAATAATCTATGCTCCTCCTTTTGGAATAGACTAAGAAATGGGTGCATAAGTGACAGAAAATATTAGCTGAACTGGAAAAATTGGAAAATTTTTGAATGACTGATTTGTCTCCTTTTATTCCAGTTAGCTGTTGAATTTCTTGCCACCACTCATTGTTGCACATGGCTGCATGTTGATAGATTAGGGAACTGAAATAACTCTCAGTTTATGTCTTAAGGTTTCCACTGCCATTAATTTCTTTCTTTGTTGTTGTTACCTTTAATAGAAAAGTAGAATGCAACTCTCTTGAACTTTATAGATCGGGCAAGTTTCATTAATAAATTGTGTGTGTGTGTGTGTGTGGTATTTCAGATTTTTAACATGTATTGAAAGATTTTACAGATTAAGTAATTGTTAAAGTAAATATAGAAACCTGCTCACATGTACCATTGGTTTATGTATTTTCTGCCAATGGACACTCTATTATTTTCCTAATGACTAAATCATTCATGTTGCAAGTTTATAAAAATACACAATTGTAAATGATAAATATTSGTTTTCTTATTTTAATCTCAGACACACAAATGCATCCTGAATGACAGAAGTTAATCCATACATGTTTTCTCTGTCATCTTGTTGGTGAACTATCTGAAGCTGGAATAGCTTTTATTAAAATTGCATCATTCTAACACATAAAATCTCTTGATTGAATTAACGCTTCAGTTAACAGTTTCTTGATTTTATTCCGGTCAGAGCCTTCTGTCAGTTTTCAACTTACTTTGATTTCTTTTTAGATGGGAGTGTCATTGTAAATCATTTAGAAGAGGAAATTAATAACAGACCCCCTAACGGTACTTCCTTCTGTAGTAATGACATGTTCTAATTGCTTATAATATAGCAATTCTTGACGATATGGGGCTTATGGGCAGAAAACAGACTCTTCAGGAGAAAAATGTTCAGCTATAAAGAATTCCCTGTAAAGTCTTCAGGRGAATAAAATTCCTTTTTCTACAGTTTGACATTTAGATTGATATATTGTAGCTTCGTTTCTAGATGCGCCACTCAGAAATACCCTCAAAGTTTTAGGAGGTTAGCTTGTAAAGTAGCTGAGCTCTTAAAACCTATTAAAAATTGAATTTACCAGTACTCCGAAGATGTTAATCTCTTCTTATATCAGAATCCATCATGGAAAATAGATGAGAACCTCAGATCTTTTTGAAATTTGGCAGTGCATTCAGCATATACTACCAGCAGATAACTCCATCTCTTATGGCTGCTTACATTTCCCTTTAAAGGATCTTGTTGTTAATTGCTTGAAATTTTGCCAATCTGTAACAGGTTGGGCTGGAATTTTCCACTTAAAGAAAAGAAAAGGGCAATATGGATTCCTCATTTCCTGTATAGTAAATGAAGCAGGGACCTGTGGGGAAAATAGTATGCAATCAAATAATTAAACATTCTGCCATAAAGCGTACAGCTAGAGAGAGGAGTTAAGGGGAGCATATGGCTTGACTTCTGGCTTCTTCCACCCTTTCAACACTTAACATCATGACTTTGTTTTGTGCATAACAAGGTATAATTTTACGTCTCTTATTTGTGAGTGCTGGCATAGTGAAAAAAATGCATTTGACATTGATATCCCTGAATTTGATCATGGGTTTTGGGGGGTGCTTGTGTTCTTTTGGGATTTCTTTCCTGTTTGGTTTTTTCTTTTTTAAATTTGGCTTGGGTTTTTGCRTAATTGTTCTTTTAGTTTGGCCCTAACCAGCAACAGAATGACTTGAGTACTTCTGGGACTGAAACATCAGCTACTTCTGTGTATGTAATCAGATGTCCAAGACCAGTGCATAAGTACAGAATGTTCTGTAGATTCTTGAGTTAGAAATCCTGGTCTGCTAGATTTACAAGCTTGCACCCCTTTTTGGAAAAACTCTATTTGCTCGTAAAAATCATACTGGCTCCCCTTAGCCTTGGCTCAGTGTGACTTGTGACTCTACATTCCACTCATTTCATCTGTGGGCTGTGGTTTGGTCATTTTGCATGCACTGCACCCTAACTCCTGAAACTCAAAGTTATGCGCCACATTTTGCCTGGGATCCCTATCCTCTGGTGACAAAGATAGAAGAAAAAAAAAAAAAAAAAAGAAAGAAAATCTAATTGGACCTAGTCCAATTTTCTTTCATCAAGAAAATCCTCCATAGCCCTTGTAAATACTCAAGGTGAAGTATCACTCCCATGATAAAAGTTCCTTCTATTTTATTTCTTTGAACATGTAGGTGGTACCTTTTTCTCTGACTTCTGGCGGTGTGATAGTTGGCCTCAAGCTGAACAGAGAACACTGGTCCTTCTCTCTCTCTCTGATGCACTCACAGCTATTTATTTTCATGTGATGCGGAACGGGGAGCAGTGACTCACCTGGAGACAGCCTTAGCCATCCTCTACTTGGGTCAGAGGTAGTCCTCTCTTGATCATCCAGTGGTGGCACTTCATAATTCTGGGAAGATAATTAGCCACTTATTTGGAATGAATCAGCTGGTGAGATGGTGAAATCCTGACTCCGCTGTAGGCATTTTCAGTCTGTCATTGGCTTGGGTAGGGGCACATTTACATTTAGGTTTTTGATCCATTATGGTTAAATGCAAGGACATTCTGTATCCTCCCTGCCACTCCATGATGTGCAATGTAGATTGATGGAAAAGTAGTAACTTCTCTGTAGTAGATGTGATAAAATTTCTGTTATTTTGAGACTTTTGACTGAAACTTAGCAGCCGGAGCTCTCTCTTGAAATTCTGTTCCAACAAGACTTTGATGAAAATCTCAACCATGCTCTTTCAGCACTGATAAGGCCATAACTCAATCTTCTCACTCAAATGTTTGTAAGGTTATTTTGCTTTTTCATTGCAGGTGTTCAAAGCACTTCGTCCTTATCAAGATCTCTGCCCATTTAATAAACAGCAAATTATAAATGAGATGATAAATTCTGGAGACCTTGAGAAATTTTGGGCATTCTCACTAACATTTGTTTCACCCTGTAGGAGAAGCCTATATGAGAATGAGCCGGCTGCCAGAAGCAGAACACTGGTACGTGGAGTCACTGCGATCCAAGAGCGACCACATCCCAGCCCATCTCACCTACGGAAAACTGCTGGCTCTGACGGTGAGTTAATCAGCAGCTCCTGGGAGCTGGTCCCAGGCCCTTCGAATAGGCGAGGTAAAGGGACAGGAAGACTTTGTCCTGAAAATTGCTTATTGCCCTATTTGTCACGCTATTTCCGTCATGCCTTCTAATTAAGGATTTTGACAGCATCTTTTTTTTGTGAAACATTGCATCCATTCCTGAAATATCGCCACTTCTGTGTCATCAATGGGTGATTTAGATCGCTTAAAGTTCGATGGCAAGGTTCACTCTATTACTGTACACCACAATCATTTGAACAGTGATTCAAAACTACCAAGGCACAAATCAAAGTTACTAAGACACAAATCAGAGTTACCAAGGCACAAGGTTATGCACGATATCGGTCGCTTACCAGAGATCTGCGGCTGGTAAAATGTCTCTTTGCCTCGAGAAGCAACCTTGAGAGGTGTCCCGGCTCAAGGGGAGATCACCGCCATGCAGCCAGGCTGTTTAACTGGGAGGGCTCAAAGAAGACTCACTTAGGCTGGAATAAAGTGGTTGACTTGTAGTCAAATGACATGCGATGTGGAAGGTATGCATGAGTCTTTGTACCCACAACTTTCTTTGTTCCTTGATAAATGAATCTTGGAAAAGCCACCCGCTATTCACGTGTTAAKCGCATGATCGGTGTTCCAAGCTCATATGCATCAATGCTCACTGTGTCACTCTGCTCCTTTGTGGGTTTTCAGAGAACAGGTTGAAACTAGAGGAGTTCCTGGCCCATTTACGGCTWATGCCTTTACCTCCTTTGGAACCTGAATCAAACTACGGCTAGTTTGGTTAAGGGGTTGAGTGCATCTGYCACACTTTGTGCCTGAAGAAAACAGTTATAATAATGTAGGAACTTCATAACAGATAGTAAGGAGTTCTCTGGTTTGAAAAAGCCTTTATTATTAAGTAGTTTAGTTCACAAGTAATGGTATTAATACAAAAAGATACCCAGTGTTTCACCCAGGGTTCTTGTAGCAGCCTATGGCAGAGCTAGAGGAGTCACCTATACTTTATGAATTACACGTCGCATGCTTTGAATTTACACTTTAGGAGTATCTCTTTGAGCATGTGAAAAGAACTACCCAACTACTAAGAGCTAGTTCTAAAAAAATCAKAAGAGTTGGACTTTTTAATTTCTTAAAAATTTACTTTGCCTTTTGTGTATAGATGAGCTTGTAGCTCCAGCTAAACTAGCCCCCTATGATAGTTATAGCAGAGTGCCAGTCCCTCCTTGGTTTTCACATGTWTTGAAGATGAAAATGGATTTCTATTTTATTCACTAAAATAATTCTGTTTTAAAACTGCCTTTCATTTACTTTCCATTTCTCATTCCCATTTTTCTGACCATATCCTCTTTCCTGTCTCTCTCTTCCACATTTGCTTTCATTGTTCAACCCAAGTGGTTTCATATTTCCTTTCTGTGCTCTACTGATACACCTTTGTATGGCTCTTCAGTATTTGTGTCTCAGTCTGAATACCTTCCTCAACTTTTCACCTAGCTGTAAGCTTTTACTCTGACCTTGTTTATGCCTGTCCAGTGGAAAAAAAAAAAAAGCTCATAATTAATTTCAGCAGACTCATTGCTGCTAAAAGTATCTGAATTTGGAAAAGGGGGAGAAATTAGAGCAGAATTTTTCTATATGAGCAACAAGTGACAATATAATTAGAAAGAATTAAAAATTGTTCAGTGTTACCATGTAATGTCAAATACAGAGTTTGACTAAAAACTACCTGGATGGGAATTTTTAGCTTGTAATGGAAGTCAAGGTGCTAGTGTTATATCCCCACTGCCTGTCAGTTCCAGGCCCTGGAAAGGCAGTTTTTTGCTACAATTTCCAGATACAGTTAAAATTTCTTGGATATTGACAAATACATGCACCCACTGATTACTTTCCTCTGGGATAGAACTTTAAAGGTTATACAGCAAAATTTCCTAATTTACCCTGATTTTCTAGCAGGTATCTTCATATCTTGCACCTAAGAATAATAGCAGAAAGTCAGCGTTAGTGGTTTCTTCTTAGCACATCTTTGACACGAAAGTTCTAATTTATTAGAATTGCTGTGGGGAAAGAAAGAGTTTTCTCAATTAAAATCCAAATATCCTCTTTTCTTTTCGTTTCTTTTTCGTTTCTTTTTCGTTTCTTTTTCGTTTCTTTTTCGTTTCGTTGCGTTTCGTTGCGTTTCGTTGCGTTTCGTTGCGTTTCGTTGCGTTTCGTTGCGTTTCGTTGCGTTTCGTTGCGTTTCTTGTTTCGTTTCTTGTTTCGTTTCTTTTCTTTTCTTTTTTCTTTTCTTTTTTCTTTTCTTTTCTTTTTCTTTTCTTTTTCTTTTCTTTTCTTTTTCCTTTCCTCTCCTCTCCTCTCCTCTCCTCCTTTTCTCCTCTCCTCCTTTTCTCCTCTCCTCCTTTTCTCCTCTCCTCCTTTTCTCCTCTCCTCCTTTTCTCCTTTTCTCCTTTTCTCCCCCCAGTACTCCTCTGGTTAATTTTGCATTTTTTGAACTGCTGAGTATATGAAATATGAGGTCTGCTAGAGAAAGTCTTGAAGTTGTTGTGGGAAACAAGGTCTTACAGTTTTCTTCAAAATAACAAAATCCCCACATCCCATAAATCTGCACAAACATTGTGAGCCACTAGAAAGAAATTGTTAATTTTGTCCCCTTACTATGGAAGTTCAGTTATAGGATTAAAAATAAAAAGTGACATACCCCAAGTTTGGGAAAGAAGTGATGAAAAATTTACGCGAATCCTTATAATAGAACTGAACTGTTTACTTCTCTCCAGGAATATAAACACAAGATACATGTGAGGTGGATTGTGCTTTGAGGATCTGAACTATGTTTGTGGAAGAATGTGTCTCATTAGCAAAAAGGACAGGAGCTGTATACAACTTTGAACACTGAATACTGCACCATGACAGGCAATGAAATACTCTGCCTATCCTTTCTCAACACACACTTGCTCACCTATACTTGCTCTGTGCCATAACTGACAATTGTGTTGTCAATTCTCATCACGTTTGTGTTTTCATCTCTTGACACTTTTTTCTTTTATTACTGTTGCTTCTTCTCATAGTCATGGCAATATGTACAGGTAGGGTTCATGTCCATTCTATTAACAGCAGCATAAGCTGAAAAGATGGTGCTGATGTCCTGTTGGCTTTTAGGGACATAGGACTTCATAAACACATAACAAGGCAACATGTTGATGACAAAGTAATTAGAGATGGCAGAAAATTTTTCAGGTGGTTATTTCATTCATGGAAAAAAGAAGTTCATTTATCTTTGATCTATTGAAATTTGGCATTTATTTAATTTAATTCTTTCAGCTACAAAGTCTGAAAAGACATTCAACGGGAAAATGGATGATGAGATTTGGCAATAGAACATGATTTTTTGTCTCCATGTTGGTCACTTATCCTTAATCAGTTTTGCAGCCTACCATCTGCTCAGTGATTCACGTTAAATGAATTTTGTCTAGTTTCTAGTATACTGAACTGTACTAGTATTAGCTCCCATTGCAAATATATGATTGCTGTAACTGACATGCTTCCTGCAAATCTGCATAGACTTCCTTGGGATTCAGTAGCATTAGAGCTGCTCCCTTTGGCATAGTTGTTTCAGCCCATACCTAACTTGAGGTACAACTGTGATTTTTTATTCTGCTAAACTTCGCTACCCTGGCTCATGGTCATTTTCTCACAGACTGTATATTTAGGAGAGAGAAAAGCCTACTTCAGTTAGTTTTCAGACGTTAGAGGAGAAACTTAATTTTAACCCCAGCTTTTCTGCCTCCTAAAACCTGTTGCCAGTATTAATGCTTACTAAAAGCAGCACGACATGGTTCATTTAATCCCTTAGTGCCAATCTGGATACCTGGACTGTCTTCTTGTACCTTCTATTTTCTTTGCCTTCCCATAAGGAACTGTGAGGGCGACCTATGCCCAGTGTATAGACTAGAGATTTGCAAAATTGCTTGCTATCATTTAGGCTATCCTTTCCCAACTTTCAGTGAAAGCTTTTCAAAATTTCATGATCAGGGACATAGAAATAAATGAGGGTTCTAAAGTATAAGCTGTTTGTTTTGTTCATGTTGTCTGGCCTTGATTCTGTCAAACACAAACTAGGAACTCTGCACGTTTTCTAAATCCCCAATGACCTGTGCCTGTCTTTTTCTTTTTTATTTTAATATTGAGTTCCACAGCACACTTAAAATAAAGGCACCGTATACTAGATGAGTTTATTAGCTTAGGAATGAAAAATATGTTTGGGTTTTTTTAATTTATTATTTCCAACTTGAACAGTAACCTGCATGAGCAATCTGGTCTAAATAAAATGTTAACTCTACTTTGAGCAGGGRATTGGACAGGATGATATCTCAAGGTGTCTTCCAACATGAATCGTTCTATGATTCAGTATACCTTTCTTTGTTTTCATGCTGAAACTAGTTCCAGTTTACTAAAATGTAGTGTTTTGAATCAAAGTCGAGGTACAGACATGTATTTAATATTAACACCTATCATCCTGTCWTACTGAAAAGAGATTTTAGAGGAGCATTAGCTTCTACCAGAATTGGTTACCTTTTGCAACGTCACGAATGGCATGTMAAACTGTAAAGAAGGTAAATCACAATTCATATACTGTGATAAACTTAAAATGGTTATAACCATGCTGTAAGTGACAGATACTAATTCCTGTCATCATCTCAGATTGATTTTACCAGTTTCCCATTTGCACATAGCTAATGTCACTACTGTTCCAAAGGGCAATTTAAATTTTAAATTTGCGTTTTGTGAGAGATGACATGAACAATAGTAAGCGAAAGCATAATCTATGCTATTTAATTTTACTTGTGCTGATTCTTTTGGTTTGTATATAGAATAGAATAGAACAGAATAGACTATTTCAGTTGGAAGGGACCTGCAACGATCATTTAGTCCAACTGCCTCAACAATTCAGGGCTGACCAAAAGTTAAAGCATGTTATTAAGGGCATTTTCCAAATGCCTCTTAAACACTGACAGGCTTGGGGTATTGACCACCTCTCTAGGAAGCCTGTTCCAGTGTTTGACCACCYTCTCAGTAAAGAAATGTTTCCTAATGTCCAGTCTAAACCTGGCTCAGCTTTGAACCATTCCCCCGCACGCTATCACTGGATACCAGGGAGAAGAGCTCAGCACCTCCCTCTCCACGTCCCCTCCTCAGGAAGCTGTAAAGGGCAATGAGGTCGCCCCTCAGCCTCCTTTTCTCCAAACTAGACAATCCCAAAGTCCTTAGCTGTTCCTCACAGGACATGCCTTCCAGCCCTTTCACTTTGTTGCCCTTCTTAAATTGTGGGGCCCAGAACTGCACACAGTATTCAAGGTGTGGTTGAATAAAATATGCTCAATAAAAGCACATACAATTTGTAAATTATTTCATTCATAAATTTCCATATATTTCAGAAAAAAGTTTTCAAAAGACAACACGTTTTGTTATTTCTGTGCAACATTGTCTTCTGAGATGAACATCACTGACAACCTTTGAGGGTGTTAATAAGTAGTTTGTTTGTTTACTTCTAGAAATGTTTTAATGAACACTTAAAAATGTATTTATTAAAGAACAGGAGAATTCCTGAGAAAGGATTTTATTTTTTCTGAGTTTAGAAGTGTATGAAAATTGAGAGTATAGAGTGTTACAGGCCCAGTCTCTGACACGTGATTAGACAAACCTGAAGAAATATTTTCTCCTCCAATGCCTACACAAATTTTCGCAAGTGTGTAGCTGGGAATATGGAAGGATGCAAAACCAAAGTAACCTAATAAAGTAAAAAGTGTAATAAAAATCCAAATAAAACAAGCTTCCCTTCCCTACCTCTGAAAACCTGCTGGTGACAAACTCTTATCCATCAATAATAATTCTAAATACTAAACATGATATTTCTGCACAAAATCATTCTCAGTAAAGTTTACTTCCTGAATAACTCAAAGATACATTTAAAACTCAGAATATGCTGTTTAGCTTGTAATAACTGTAATTTACATTGACACAAACCAAACCAACCAGCCAAACAAAAAACAAACCAAAAATAACCGTTAATTTGTCATTGATTCTTGAAATACATAAGTGGTATAGTTCCAATTTGCATGCAATAAAACCTTTGGAGTAAAAAATTACCTATTAATACTAAAACAATTCTTTCTGGTTTTATTTTAATGCAAATATTTGTCTTGAGGCTTGTTAACTCTTTCGGGATACAAGAAATGCCAGGTGGACTRGGGCATGCTGCTGTATATGCAGAAAAAAAACAGACCAACTGAAGAGCTCGGAAGGAATAGCTAATGAATTTACAGTCAATATCATAAGTCACAAGTATTTCATAACCCCTATATTGGATAATGTTATATGTTCATATCTAAAAATGACAGCTCACTAAGCTAAAATTTTCCTGAAAATATATTAGGACAGCATAATTTAGTGGTTGAAAAGCATGATTAGTAGCTCAGTTAGTAGAATAATTGGAAAATAGCCAGTTGTCTGGGGCTTAAGTTTGTGCTTTTCTTTTTTTTTATTATTTATTTTTCAGAAACAACATGTAGCTGTTTAGGACTGCAGTGCTTTAGCATTATGTATTTCCAAGTGCTTTTCACATCTTTAACTTGTTAAGCTGCATAAATTGCTTGAGAAATTTATTTGTCAATGTGACRTTAGTTGACCTAACCAATCTCTTGGTAGCACCCGAGTTTGGTACCACAGCATCTAAGCCTCATCCTTTGCTTAAGTAATTTATTTCTGTGTCACAAAGAAAAGCATAATTTTTGTAAAAGGCTTTAAAATTGCAAGGCTCCCAGTTCCAAGATGAAAATGAGTCTGTCAAAAATGACAGTGCCAGGTGAGGCCTTGAGTATGTGCCGTAATTCATTTTCCATTTTATGAGCAGACCTTCTAGAAGAGAAAGGGTTGGCTATCATGCTAAAAAGATTCATKTATAAGTAAATGTTTTTTCTGCTCTCACTTTAGTCTTCTTAAAGAGAAGACTACGAAACCCTCCCTCTTAATGGCTGGCCTCTCTGCCATCTGGCAGTGGATGGTTGTTATAGTAGCACGCTAGTCTGAGAAGCTTTATTTCAATTACAAATAAATCTGTTTTGAAGTTTTGTTTTATCTGTTTTGAGTGAACTTGAGCCCACAAACCACCCCTCATAGTTTGCAGTAGTGCCTATAATTGCTGAAGTACTTAGGGGCAGCCCCATATTGTAACATTTAGCGTGTTGCATCTAGGAATTACAGGCTTTGCTGTATTTCTTTGGAAAAAATTGCACAGTGTTTTCTTGCATTTTACATGGCACCACACAGTGCTGTTAATCTCCTATTTTTTACTGGCTTGGAAAATCACCCAAAGTACTGTAAGAAAAGTTTACTTTGCCTTGTAAAATTTCTGTTACAGCTCCAGACCATATTAAATTCAGTAATAATCACCCTAGAAGATTCCCTAAAATCTAAAATATTTTATTTTAGAATGTTTTCTCAAAAGGGGCATGGGGAAAAAGCAGACATAGACATGATAGAGACTGGCAGAGTTTTGGATTAAAATAAAAGAAACAGGATTGTGACATTCAAGTATCAACAGTGACGTTAAATACTTTTTTTGAGTTTCAAAATACTCCCTCCTTAGTGGGTGGCCATATTTTTCCCTGCAGTTGTTTGTAGCTTACRTTCCTGACAAACAGAAGGCCAAAGAGGTATCCTGCCATTTTTGTTTAGTTGTGAAATTACTGAGAGTGCCACTATCAAATATCCTACTGTATTCAGTAATTCATGTAGTCCTTGAAAGTCATCTCAAAATAAATATAAATAAATGACAATGTAGAAATAAATGGAAGGTAGTAAGAACAGAAAAAAATGGGACAGCAGGGGAAAAGGGGAACATAGTGCAATAATGAATAGACCAATTCAACATTTACTGTTTCTGTAATTACTTGTTGCTTATGTTCCAGCACAGAAAGAAATTTGCATTTCTGTTGGACAGCTCTGTCATATTGTCATTTTTTATGTCACTGGTTGATTGCTACTCTTTTTCTGTCTCTCTAGATTTACACAAATTGGAAGAAAGCAGGGACGAGGTAGAACAGTCATGATGTTGAAAGAATCATGACTGTTTTTCAGACATAGCAATTGAAATGCTATACGTTAAATTTAGGTATGATTTTCTAGAACAGTTTATCTCTTCTTTTAGTAATCAATTCCTTCAAAACAAACAAAAAATATTTTTAGTAATACTTCTTTTGCAAATGATAAATAAACGCCTACACATGTAGAAATCTTTACGCTATGGAAAGACATTTTCTGAATGGGTCAATTTAATTAGATGAGCAAAGCTGTTAGATATTTCATTTTGTGAGGCTAAATCCCTTGGCTGTTAGTACTGCTTCTAGGAAGAATTTTTTACTGAAAATTGGATATTTAAACTCCCRTCATAATAAAGTACAAATGACATTGAATCCTTGAGAAGGCCCTCCCTAAGAAGTCAAGTTAAGCTGAGCAATAACYACTGCTACTTTTCTGTTGTGTATTCAGTTTGTCTATGGAGTCTCACACAGACACTGCAATTTTTCTTGCCACTTGAAATCCCTTGAGGGTTAAAAATGATCCAAGCACAAAGTTTTGATTTAGTTCTGAAATTTGCAAAATGTCAGAAGTTATCTTCATTTTTGTTTCCAGTTTACAAGCAATTTGCTTGTAGGGGATGGGACGTGTGGGTTTCCCTCTTCAGTGTGGAAAGTGTTGTTTATTGACTAAAGAACCATGAGCCCTGTTTCTTTAAGGTTTGGTTATCTGGTATATCTGGAGCATTAACACCTCCAGGCTGAATRTCAGGATTTCTGAACTACAGAAATTTCAATAGCTGACATCTATTGAGGTTGTATTTCTTCTGAGGTTGGCCACATGCCATAAGTATTGCATCCATAGATATACTTTTCAGTCCCCTTAGGACATATGTTTGGCTGCATGCCAAGTGTAACAGAATTAATTGTAAAATGGAGTATTTTCATTTAAAGATAACATCCGTCTAACTAGTTGGTAAATTACTCTGGAGCAGCTATTTAGGCACATAACCCCTCACTAACCTCCTTTAGGGATCTCATCTTCTGTATCTTGTTTCTAACTTCCTGTAGGCAGGAAGAGGGGAGCCCTAAACTTCTCACTTTACTCAACGTAAATTTAAAGCTTGTTGTAGAAAACATCACCAACATAGGATGAACTGCTTTCATGAAAGAAAGAGATCTTTTTGTTTTTCTACATGGTTGAATATAGCCGCCAATCACCTGTTACTACTCTGTGTGTAGTAATTTTGTCAGTAATCATAGAAAAATGCATGATATAGGCCAAATTTAGCTTAGAAGAAATTCATAGGACTTAGTGAAAACAGTATGTGGAGATAGTGAATTTATATTCTACTGACTGGCCAGTGAAATATGAGTAGATATTAATACACTACTTTATCAGAAAATATAAAATATGGCTTAAGACTGAATGGAAAAGAAAATGCCTAACATGGAAATTTACTTAACATTTCATTACRTATTCTTGATATAAAATAATCTAAAGCTTAATGGCCAAGGTGAACATTTCAATATGGGTCTAGACAGTAAATAAATCACAAGGTGTCGAATGAAATCTGTTCTTTAAAAGTTTACTTAAGACTGTACACAATCGTTCTTGGTTTTAACAGTGACGTAACGAGGTAAATTCCTTTTAGACTTGAAGCTGCCCAAAAAGGAAGACTAAAAATGAGTATATATTTTTTAAAAAAAACCAAACAAAACAACCAAAAAGAACTTCAAGGGAAAAAAAAATCCTATGCCTATATTTCTTTCCTATATCATTTTGAATGCTTTAATAAAACAAGAATGCTTTTTGTGATATGAGACCCATAAAACAAGAAAATGGATGTCAAATAGCTCTAATATATTATTGCTTAATCAGATACATACTGCTTTACTTGAAGAAAATATCACCTTAATAGGCTCTGAATCATGCCCCAAGCCAGTAAAGTTATGAGCTGTGCTTTAGATTCCTAAATCTATATACGAGCAGTGGTGTCACATTAAAAAATGCTTAAGCTCCAGTGGATTCCCACCAAAGTCAACGGGCAATGCTTAAATCTCAGTTCTCTGGTTATCATGCCATTAATTATCCCCGTAGATGTAGACCGAAGAACCCAGTTTATGTTATTACTCTCTAAAATAACCTTGGCTCATAGAAAATCAACACCGACTTCAGTAGAATCTCAGTCAGGGTAGTAGATGAATTTTTAGTCAACAAAAATCCACCTGTGGTTGAAGGAGGACTAATGTGATATATTTAGATGGAAATGAACCACTTAAAGTGCAAATAGAGGATTAAACTGAAACAAGTTGTTGCATTTTATTGATCCTACCAAGGCTTATTTCTAAAAGTAATTTACTGGATTACACAAGCAGTATGCATAGACTTACCTGGGTGTGAGGACCCTGGTCCAGTGAAATGACTGGGAAGGAGAGTCATGACCTCAGGACCAAGGGTATGTGAATGCATCACTTTGGACAATGAGAAAGTTGCCTCACATTTACTATGAGGTAAAGATTAGTACATGGTGAGTTATTGTAGATTAGTAGATACAGATTTATACCCTAATTTCCTCCAAAGTAATCCAATTCTTGCTCCCATACACTGAGATTAATATATTACACCGAAGAGGAATAATATTCTCATGTTCCTGAAGTTGTTAGAGAGACAAAACTTGAGAGGATCACTGTTAGTAACTGTATTGTTTCTCACTGTGATCATCTAAGGATATGAGAGAGGAGAACTTTGTTTGAAAAGATAGCATCTTTTACAAGCTCACTGATATTAGTTGGGCAAAGAAGGCTTTGCATGACTGTAAACTCCTTCCCCCACAACTATTTCTTTTTCTAATGAAATATATGGTGCTTCTCATTACAAATCACTTCTCATTACAAATCTTGCTTTGTGTGTGTGTTTTTCTGGGCCAGATTTAACCTTTAGAAGTCATTGCTTCTCTGCCATGTTCAGTTGTTTTTATTTTATTATGATAAAGATGAGATGAAGAGGCAGGATTTATCTCTGCTGCACAGGAAGTATAAAGACTGAGATAAATTTTGGACGGTTGATGTGAATAATGCAAGTCCCGTGTATTTCAGTGGGACTAGCATTTCACATACATACAAATTATGGTGCAAGATATTCACATTGTAATTCAGAGTGAAGAAGGAAAAGTTGTAGAAATAATAGTAAAATGAGGGGAAAAGAAGAATCCATCCATTTAGCTACTAAATACTAGATATTAAAGTAATTTCTTAAGTCTTAATATTTAGAGGAGGGATGAGAGCTTGCAGATGTCAGTGACCTCATTGTAAGATGCAACTCTCTAGTTCCTGTTTCTTTAGTTCAGCTAACTAAAAGCTTTTCAAGACTTTATCACTAATTTACTCAGTTATACACCATTTAAATTGTGTTTTGCCTGTCCCGTGACAACTTCTGTAAGGCAAAAGGAACTGGTTATGAAACATATGCAGGTCTGCAATAACTTAAATAAACGTGAAATGAAGTGACAAGTTCAGTTCAGACCTTTTTACTATCCTTGCATAGTCTCTCTGTGACTTTAAAATGTCCTAGAGAGGAAGAAGGATATATGTAAAATAATCATTTTTTCTGTATTCAGTGTCCACAGTTTAATCAATCTTCCATTAAGAAATCTTTTCATAATTCTATTCCTTTTATTAAAAAATGTGAATGCTTGCCAGAAAAAATTGAGCAGATGTGCGGAATGACAGTCAACTGCATTTGTGACACAAATTGAGTTCCTTATGCAATCACATTATTACCAGTTAAAGCTGGTAAAACTATATTAAAGAGTGAAGTCTCTGCTCTACTGATTAAACCCTTGCACACTTTGAAGAATCATGAATATTTACGAAATATAAAGTTGGTTTAAATTGCAGAGACCACCTGATTTATTGAACCGCCTTACTGGTTGCCACTGTGTCATCATAGTTTCCACAAGAGAGTTATTCAGAGCTGGTCAGCTGTATTAATCTTTTCCAATTTTACTAGCATCTCAGAGTCCTTGGTCCTCCAGCAGCCTGAAGTACAACAGCTGCCTCAACATGAATTTGGCACAGTTTGCCAGCAGAGTCAGGAAAACRTTGGGGTGGATATAAAAACAGCAATTTTTTCCTCAGTTTTTTAATATTTTAAGGATAAATACAGGGTCTTCTACTAATACATCAACTGCCCTTAGCTAGCTCTCTTTTGTTTGTTATGATGATCATAATAGTCTTTTGTAGGAAAGCCCAGTTAAGCAGTATGACTGACCATATTAGCAAGGTCGGATCCATTGTCCTGGTCCCTAGGGAAGAAGCAACCAACCAACCAAAGAACCCCTTGCAGTCAACTTCTACAGAGAACTGGTCTTAAAAATCAAGCTCCTGAGTTCATACTTAAACACTTAATTATTTGGCTTCCAAAATTGCAAGCAACCAGCCATTCTGATTTGAAGTCTGCATGATTTGTGGAGAGTGGAGTATTTCCGAAAGCCAGGACAACTGGCGTGCTAGGTTATAAGAGCCATGTGTCAGTTACATTCACTGTTTTCCTTTTAAATTCGCTGGTGTTGCTGGAAGGTGGTAGTCATGGGCAATTCATCTTTATTTAAGCACAGGGGGGGAAAAATGGAGTTTTCTTTATTAATGGAAAACTGTTGAGTTTGTCCTCATTATAGGCTTTAGAGTAAGGTCCAGGTCCAGTAAGGAGCATATCAGCACAGTCTTCCAAATTGACTACTGAAGTGTCTTCGTTATGTTTTTTTTTCCCCCYCAGCAATGAGATTGCCATTCATTGTTTTGTGATTCTGTCTCATTGGTCTCGGCACTGAAAAGCCATAAATATGCCAGTGCATCTGTGCAGAGGATCTCCATTAGGGCTTGGACTAGGACCACCCACTCATTTCTCCTGAGCAAACCAGTAGCTGTCAGATAGCACCTTTTCATTAGCTACCGACCTGGACTGGATGTGAACTGGTGACCAACAGGTGAAAGGTATTTTGTATCCCATTATTAATCCTTAGAGCCATCAAGTCATTCCATTAAAACCTTATGAATAACTTTTTTATTCTTCAAATAACTCTGCTAGCATGCAGTTGTAAACTTGTATTTTTTGCTTTGTAAAATTGCCAAAGCATGTGGTTGCGCAAATACAACTGCACACCCTGCTGCTAGAAATTGGGAGGTTTCCAGTGGCTCTCAATGCCTGCATTTGTATGCGTCAGTGAACACATAACAGTGAACATGCACACAAAATGCCTTCCTGCACCAAACTGGTATTTTTCAGCTGTTTAAACAATTACTTGGATTTTCTTTAAAAGTTAGAATTTTATTCCCTTATGCCATGTGTTTTATTTAACACTGAACACATACAGTGGGGAAGGGACAATGACAGGGATTGTCATCTTAATCTAACTACATGGTGTGTACGTTCTGTTATGGTAGTTAGGGTGTACGTTGGATAGTTGAAGAAAGTTGATAAATGCTAAGTTTTAATTGTGAAATAGCCTGATTCTGTCAAGTGATTGGATTTTATATCATTTGACACAAAAATGTGTGTTAAGTGTATGCTGAGGTATTGACATTTCAGCAGCAGACAGGTGGCACCAAAGAGGACATTTTACATAGTGTGATGCAAGGTTCCCCAGAATGCCATTCTGCAAGAAAATGCTTTCATTCTTTTTTTTAAATTTTTGACAAATTTGGATATATGAAAATGATGGCCAAGACGAGCAAATGTAGCTGTGCTGATTGTTTGTAGTCAGATCATTTTGTGTCTTAGGTGATAAAATGTAAAATTTTTCTCCCCTTTGTCTGTTAATGAGTATTTGAGCCTGTTAATACCACAGTCATTCCTTTGATGCTATGTATGCTGGCACCTGTCATCATTAGGTACTCCAGGTCTCCTTACTGCCCTGAACTTGAGTGCAGTATGCCATTTGGAAAGTGCCAAAAAGAGTAGAGCAGTCATGTATTTTTGGTGATCCCAGTAAATGAAAATTAATCATGTCTGACAAATGTTTGTGGCCTTGTAGTCATAGTTCTGTAGGCAGAAGCTACATATTTTGTGACTGTATTCAATGAACTGTCCTTTTGCGTTCTAGAAATAGACAGAGACAGCATGCAACCAGCTAAAACTAATGATGTTAGTCTGTTAAAAAAAGCAATGATGCAAAATCTACAGATTTTGTGATACATATGTCAGTATTTGTGATACATATGCTTGATGCCTGTCATTTTGAAGCCTCGAGGCTGGACTTAAATATGTCGTGGGACCTTTTGCCAGACTAAGAATGCCAACCTAGGAGTTAAATGTGCAAAATGTAGTGTTTAATTATCACCCTCCCTCCCCCACTATCACCCCAATTATCTTAATTTGAATAATTATTTTATACTGACACAAATTTATGTTGTGTTTTCAATTGGACATTATTTTCTTTACTTTTTTGTTCTCAGCTATGGTTGTATGCTATTTAAAAAAAAGGAATTACATTTAGTGTGTAGATGTGTCTTCACTAGTAGATGAGGAAAAATCAGTCTGGGCTACGTGTCTTTTTTTTGGTTGGTTTTTTGGCTTTTGGGTTTTTTTAAAAAAAAACACAGGGATGAGAGGCACTGCAATATGAGAGTGTAGTCTGTCATGTAGTTGCACCATTTGGTTGACAGGAGCCTTGTGCCATGTGGATGTGGTTTTAAGGTATATGGCTTTACCAAAGAAAGTTTACTAAATAATAAGGCTAAACTCTTACCTCCAATGAACATTCATTTTGTGAAACTGGAATATTGTAAATTATAAGCCTGCTTGTATCTCTGCCAGGATGATCTCTTGAAAATATGGCCTCTATGTTGGTTTTGATGGAACCTGGTCTTGATATAGTTCTTGGTGTGCTGCACAACTTCTTTCTCTCTCTTTATTTTATTGTCTCTAAGGCCCTTGAGGGAAATACTGAGAATCTGGAGCAGCTGTAATCATGAACAGACCTCATTATTATTCCTATGTTAACTTGTGGGATAGTGCAGGATGTATGCAATGTCTGGTTCCAGACCACAATACTTGAGAAAGCCTATATGCTTATATCTGTGAAATAACACTCAAGGCAACCTTGAGAGGTGCAGACCACAATGCACTTCCACTGTGGTTAAGCCTAACTGTTCTTTATTCTGGAGACCTTCTATTTTATAACACAAACCGCAGCAACTAATTTCATGGGGATAGGGCTAAACAGGTCACAGGTATCTTATTGGATAGCTGATTTGTGTTTGAGTATCAGAGTAGGCTAATCCAATATCCCTGTTTTCTTCATGAAAAGTGTAATGACCACTAATGGATCTGCTCTGGCACTTGTATACCATAATGCAACTTTAGTGGCTTGATAATTTCAGTGATAAGAAAATCTGTGATTTAGAACATGTCTGTTCTTTTTACCATCATTTCTGTTTGGGGTTTGGTTTTTTTTTTTTTCTGACCATTTTGTCATGCCATTGACTATTACCTTTTCTATTTCAGTTATGTTTTATGGTTGACAAAATTGATTTCTGATGAAATTTTACTTCCCACATTAAAATCCGAGATATTTTCTATTTTTTTACTTCCCACATTAAAATCCAAAATATTTTCTTTGTTTGTAGTGACTTTACTTTTGGCTGTGTATATGGTGTTATTTAGGACACGAGGAAATGGAATGAAGCTGTGTCAGGGGAAGTTCAGACTGGGCATTAGGAAAAGATTCTTCACTGAGAGGGTGGTCGGTCACTGGAACAGTGTCCCCAGGGAAGTGGTCACGGCACCAAGCCTGTCAGAGTTCAAGGAGCATCTGGACGACACTCTTAGTCATATGGTTTAGTTTTAGGTAGTCCTGCGAGGAGCAGGGAGTTGGACTCGATGATCCTTATGGGTCCCTTGCAACTTGAGATATTTTATGATCCTATGATTTCATAGAATCAAAACATGTTTTTTCCCTTGCCCCCTCCCCCCTCTTTTTTTTTTAAGAGCATGACTAAAGCTCCCTCCTACCTTCCCTTCCGATTTTAGCTTGGGTCTGCGTAATGCTCATCCTGATGTCTGTCCAGAAAAGTAGCGTGGAGCTACTTTGTTCACCCAAAGCCCTTGACAGTATTTTTTGCAGTACATTTCTACCACTTCCTTACTTCTTGGACATTGACGATGTTGGACACATTTCTTCCTCAGTCTGGAGATCTGCAGCATAAAGTAGCTGACCACAAAACTTACTGTAACACTTAAACATTCATATTTACTTAGGTTAAGTGTAGTGATAATAGTAGTTGTTTTTCTCTAGTGCCTGGAATTTGGAAATAGTAACTGTACATGATCGCTCCATGGTGACACACTGGTAATAATTTTTCCCTCTTTTTTTTTTTTTTTTTTTTTAAGGGACGCAAGAGTGAGGCAGAAAAGTACTTTGTGAAGGCTATTCAGCTGGATCCTACCAAAGGAAACTGCTACATGCATTATGGTACGTTTCAGATAGATAGGGTTTCCACATGTACTCCAGGATTGCTGTTAATCTTTCCGAGTGATTAAGGATTTGAAAAGTGCTACTGGCAAAATACCTTCTTTAAAGGGAGAGAAACTAATCTACCATGTATAACTTCATCTCCATTTCAATTTGTTAATCACTGCAGAGGGAGAGGTGAAGATTTTCATATTTTGCATAGCTTTCCTCCTGTGAGGGGGATTTCAGTATTGCTGCCTCTTTGGGAAAGAAAAAAGGTGACTATTGCCATATGTCGAAGTTTCATGGCCTGGAATATTATTATTAACAGTTTTGGCCTAACTTCTCTGGCTGCTGGTGGGTGGGCGGGCAACTACAAGTTGTACTTTAGTGTGCGTGAGTTCTATATATCGAAGTGTCTGCTTTTTTTGTTGAAGACTTACGGGCCTTACAACTACCTCCTTCCCAGTATCTTCATGGCTTGAAATGGATAAATATTACAAAAGGTTTTGGCAAGTTGGYTATACCATTGTCATACTAACCCATGCATGTGCTTGAAGCACACAGTTAATTTGAAGGTATCTTTATAACTTTGGATTGTTTTTGCTAGATGTGCAAAAAATATTTCCAGATGTGATTAGTCCCAAGGAACCAAAAATATTTAACTTTATGGACTAATTCTGACTGTATTTTAAAGCTGATAATAGACAAATCTAAAAATGCAAGCTATGGAGTCCCAATTGGAAAATACAGAAAGAAGTAATAAATTTCATCTTAGTTAAGGAAGAAGGTAGGGAACCACAGGCATACTATTTATATCCTTGTATATTGTTTTAATTTCCTTTTCTGATTCTAACTGGTAAATGTAAAATAAATGAAAATGAGTGGCCAAAAGGGAAAATTAATCTCACATAATAACGATGTTTTTACTTTGTGTGATTCCTTTGTCTAAATTGCTCACATGCTGTATTTCAGTTTGGTCCTATGCGGTATAAAATTCTGTATGTTAGGCTCCCAGAATCGATGCATACATTGTTACTTAGAATGTCATGGTATTTAAATGAATGTAGCCAAGTGATGCATTATTTTGCATTATGGATCATTGCAGTTAGTGACCTTGTCTTCTATTTATGCCTGTACAGGCAAATCTGATAGGGGCATTTGTACACATAAACTCCATTATTTCAACTGGATATAAGTATAGTTGATATCTCAAGATAATGAGGAAAAGTTGCAGCAGATTGTTTCTTGAAATTCTACTCAAGCCCCTTCCAGCCTTTGTTATTAAGAAATTTGTCCTTAGTATTAGGAAATCTATTTGCATACAAATTCAAAGGTAGGTTTCTACGATCCATCCTGGCAATTGAAGTTATGATTGTGTATATTTTATTACAGGTCTAGACTCTTTTCTTTTTCTCTCTCATTACTTCATCAACTTGCCTGTCTTTTCCTGCAATATTCCCTCTGTGTCATTTTCAAGTGCCCTATGAACTAACAGCAAGGTTATTCAAATCRTCATTCATCTCTGATGTATTGACAACTTCATTACCAGACTACAATATTAAAATGGTGTATTTTCAGGTGTTTTCTAATTAAGATTATTCCCTAAAACCTTTAGCAAATCTTTCCTTTATTGTGTCACAGGTACAAAAACTGGTTTCTGTGTCATTGTGCAGAGGTCGTTATTGCAACGTAAGTGAGATTCTGCTCTGCAGATTAGGAGTGAAGGGCAAAATTTAGTCAGTGTTCGGAATACCAGTGTAGTAAAATGTGCTGCTGAAGAGCTGTAGAAACAAGAAGGTCCTCTATATCAGTCACTAGGTCTCTGTCACGGAGTATTATACACAGAGCGCTCTACTGGATGCAGGTGAAACCTTTTCTTTTGATTGTATAACTTCTGATCACCTCACCAAATTCAGTGATGTTACTCCATGTTTATATCAAAGTAGCTATGAGAAGGATATGGTTTACTTCTGCTTGGCTTATGTGTCTGTGTAGTACAGGTGATCTCAAAACCTTGTCACTTCGAGCACAGGACTTTGTAAAATTCAAAATAAATTATCCTTGCTTTTCTTTCTTTCCCTTTTCCCTTTSTTTTCTTTTCCCCTTTCTTTCCCTTTTCCCTTCCACCTATTTCTTGTATTGATCAGGAATCTCTAGTGTATGTTACCAGGGACACTCCAAATATCACAAAGGAATCCTTAGTGGACACGTTATGCTTTATGTCTACATCTCATTAATTTGTTTTAGCACCTTGTCACAGGTACAGTCCATATCCTATATGCCAAGTGTTAAACTAYGGGGAAATACATCCATATTTTGCATGTAAATCTTAGAGGTTACTTTTTTCCTCAGCATGAAGATATTGGAACAGAGAATAAAATATTTGGCATCAGCCCTAAAAAAACACATACCTCATGGAACAGCCAAATGAAAAGAGGGGTCAGTTGGGACACAACAATGTGTTGATGGAGTAGCAGGAATAAATGGACTGAAGATTTTCTTCCAAGTGCACGTGCATGCACACACTTACAATTTGTGCTCCCACGATGTGCAGATGTTCTTTTTGAGTTCTAGCCTTTTAGACTTTTTTTTGGAGCTGTCAGGAAAAACTGTCAATATTCTGTGTCTTTTAAGAGGCTTACATTTGTATTAGGTGCTTTAATTCAGGCCTTAAGCCAAAGCTATCCTTAGAAGATGTGATTTGGTGTGGGAGTCACCTTATTTGATCACATGAAAGTTTGGAGAGAGGCAAACAGTTTCATGGTTGCTTCTTGGGATAACACCATCACAGGACATTTCTGTGATCGAGCTAGTGTTATGATTAGTTTTGTATAGGTAATTTGCTGGCTTTGGATTTCAGTGGACTTAGGTTTAAAACAGTGTTTCTCAAACTCATTACGCTTGGAGTTGTCTGAAGGGAGAACTAGTGGAAAAGCTGAAGAGATATAAATTCCTGCACACTGCAGACATGATGCCACTTCATTGGATATAAGGGGAAGTGGCCTTTGCTCTAGTGACCAGAGAGGGTGGCAGTCCCTCTCAGGCTGAAATGCAGGCAGCTGCACACCTGTCCACATTTTCTCCTCCTTTTCCCCTTTTCTCCTCCTTTTCCCCTTTTCTCCTCCTTTTCCCCTTTCTTCCTCCTTTTCCCCTTTCTTCCTCCTTTTCCCCTTTCTTCCTCCTTTTCCCCTTTCCTCCTCCTTTTCCCCTTTTCCTTTCTCATATGCCTGTTATCTGAACATCTGAACTTTGTGCAGAACTGTTGTCTTACAAATATGTGGTCTTGATGGATGATCTGATACACGCTACTCAGATACATGGTACACTACCAGAAACACCTGACAGATGAAAGAGAGAAAATGCATATGAATCAGGAGGAAGAAAAAATGGCAGAGGAAAGAGTGCAGAAGCACCATTTTTTTGTGAATAAGTACTTTTTTATTTTTTTAATTCTCTGGCAATGAAAATCTTATTTGTGGCACAACCTACATGTTTTTAAACTAAAACACTGGAGCAGATTATTTCAAATACTAGGTTTGAATGCTCCTATAAAGTTTGAGGCTTTTAATTGGATATTTTTAATACACATTTTTTAAAGAAGATTTGAAGTGGACTGTTTTGACTAAACTGAGTTGAACTTAATAACTGCTTATTTGTTTTTGAATTTCCATCTTTGTTTTCTCTGGGAAATTTTTCTTCAAAATATCCTACCCACATCTACTCAGGATATTGGCTATCATGCATCCACTTTCCTTTGAACAGTTAACTCAAGTATGCCATTTTGGATCCTTCAGGACTTCAGTGGCTTCTGCCATCTACAGGTGGATGACATAATTGAAATGGTCTCCACTGACCATAGAGGGGACTCTTTATAACCTAGGTGCCTCAATTAAATGCTTATGGTCAGGTGGGAGGAATCCAAGTGTCAATCTGAGAAACCACAGAGAGATACTTATGAACTAACCAATTCCAAAGGAATTTTCATATAAATATTTTAAGAAGATGTTGGCATCTAAAGAGTCAGTAAGTCAAATTTGTTAATAAGTGCCAAACATAGAAATGTTCAGCCAAGTCAGACCAGTGACATTATGGCCCAGAGATTATTTAGTTTTGGATACAGTATTGACCGCCCACAAAGGAAATACGGATCTCCCATTTCTGTCTGCACTGAGCCTATCTCAGGAAAAGTTGAAGAAAGATTCTCTATAAAATTTGTCAATGCAGAGAGATGAGATGAATTTCAAACAGTGAAATATGTAAGTGCTTGTCTGAAAAGAAACAAAAATAAATTCTTCAGTATCTTTTCATTGAGATGGCTAGTAGGATGCAGTGTAGTTGAGGAGTTTGAAGTTGTTGAAGGCTTTCTGTACTAGCTTTCACTTAAACAAGCAAACAAAAAAACCCATAAAGCTACAGCGAAATTTAAGTTGTGCAAACATTTTACCTCCCAAACTGTCTTATTTCCTTTATAATTTGCTGTTTAAAAAAAAGGAAAAAAAAAAAACCAAAAAAACAAACCAAAAAACACCACCACTAAAGCAGGTTTCATTTTACTTATTTGCTAAAAATAGGTTTTGCTACCATGCCATCTTGAAAGTGTATATAGCGGCCTCTCTCCAACATAATGAAAATGGAGCGGGGTGAAAAARGGGAGAGAGAGAAAGGAGGAGTGAGGTTTCAAAATAAATGTGTGTACAGAGGTCCCTCCTCCCTTACATTTGTAATGGCTTAATTGGAATGGGGAAGTCTAGAACCCAACAGGATGTTCAGATTAACTCTGTTTTATTAATCACCTTTGAGACCTCCTTTTAAAATAGTTTCCTTTGAATAATACATTGTTTCTAATAACTCTAAATTGTTTAATGATTCCTTTTTCATTATAAAAATGGATTATTCTCATTGGATTAATTATGCATTCACTTAATTAGGCAATTCACATTGATCATCTGCCTTTTTCAGTGCATTCCCAGTTGCAGATATAAAACATGAAAATGAAAAACATGCTGTCAGATTAGGTAAGACTGAAGCGTATTAGCTATACTTTCATTGAAGGAAGAATAGATTAACAGGTTCCCAAACATTCTAACTTTTTTCTTTACATTATCTTTCACTTTTGAATTTGTGATAATTTAGGAGTTGATTTTATAGATTTTTCTCATATTATCTCTTTTTCTTACACAAGTTTAACTTAACTGCTGTTTTTATTTTTTTCACTTTCATCCTAAGTCTTTCTAATCATTGTTTCAGCACAGAACTTTTAGCCCTTTTTGATGTCTAAATTTTCACCTGGGTCTGTGAGCAGTTTGTATCATCTGTCTTGCCTCCAAAGATGACGGCTTTACCACTCCTAAGTCCCAGCCTGAAAATGGATTGGAACTGCTGTGGTTTAAGCTTCAAAATAAATTTCATTGAAATATAATAGCAGTGGATTTTCAAGCACCATTTTTTTCAGTCTTTAAGTCATACACTTACATGTGTTAGTGAGTGTGAGAATTTACATATGTTTACAGATGTGCATTCAGTTTTCTTCTTAGATGTGATGTATTTATAATATTTCTGTGTAGTCATATTGTTTACAGTGCTGGAGCTTTGCGTTTTTGTTCTTCATTGCCTGAAAAGCAGCATAAGAAAGCTTTATTTTTCTCCCATATATTGAAGGAAAAGATCTTATGAAGAAAACAATGTAATAATGAAAAATAAAATGTCAAATTTGTATTGATAAGAAAGAGAAATATCGACCATGACCTAGTAGCGAAGTCTTACTCATCTCTTCAAGAGAGGTTTATGCCTGTAGAAGAAATGTCACCGTAGTCCATAGGAAGGTCAGTTTTTATCTTTGTGAATGAAATGAATAAAACTGTTTTCACAATCCATAATTCCAGTGAATGAATTGTCCATTTATGACTGACAGGTTAGCTAAATGAAGTATATGCTGGATGATAGATAAAACAGAATGCATGGATCTGCTCCACTGGGAACACCAGATGGTGATTATATATTGAGAAATTAAATTCCTTGATGAGATGGGGTCAAAGCCAACCAAATGTAGTATGTCCATCACTAAGTCACTTCGCCAGCCTTCCCAATATGCACTCATGAACCTTTCAGCAGATGAAAGGTTTTTTGACATTTTAAATCTTTGGAAATCCTAACATTAAATATTTAATGATTCTGTAGGGAAACTATAAAACAAGTTTATAATACTCAAATAATAAATGTTCATAGAACATATGTTCTCTTTGGAGGGAGGGTCTCTCTGTCTTGAGCATACAGTGCCATCAAGTTAAGATCCTGACTTTCGACTGTGGCTTATACCTCCTCCTACAATATCAATGAATGTAGTTCCAGGAAGACAGGATTCCTAGACCCAAAACAGGAAGAGAGATGTAACTGACTCGCAGAAAGACTTCATTAAACTTCCAACTTTTCTGCTCCCAGAACTCTCTCCAATAACTTTGATTTAAGAAAATCTTCAGTTACTATTAACACAGACAGTATTTCTTACTTCCAAACTGAAACCGAACAAGAATATACCAGAAACTGAGCTATTCAGAAGAATATACCAATTTGAAGTCGTTTGTGGTTTTCTTGGCAGCTGTGAATGATGAGTATACAAAGACATATGTAGATAAATTATCAAGTGCTTTTTGTTGCTCTCTAGGCTGTTGCTATCACACAACATTAAAAGAAGATTATTACAAACCACTATAATTACTATTTATTCCAAACTCCCTTTAGAACCAATCACTTAAGTGGAATGCAGTGGAGTATTTCCAAACAACCTAGGTCACTGACCCTAAATGCTGTGGAATTTCCATGTTTCTGTCTCTTCCCTTGAGTTTATCCTTAAATCTAATCATTCTGACATCCCAAATACATGGTTGACTCTGCTTCCTCAGCACAATATACCAGACTGCTCGAGAGATGTGGTATAGAAATTGCAGATCAGAGGGCTAGAAATGCGGCTTTATGCTTCTTTCATGTTGCCAAAATTTGGGGTTTCTGCAGGAACTGAAAAAGCCTGTGGCATGAACAACCCTGGAGACTTCTTTGTTAATGATCATATGTTTTGACCTATGAGTGCCACCTCATAATGAGGATTTTTGAAGGGATAGCGTGGAGCTGCTACAAAAATGCAACTGGATAGTTCTTTCCCATCCAAATTTCACTTTTCCAAACCTTATACATCACCAGGTGTCTGGGGAATGACATAAGGTCCAGAATTTTCCTTAGTATTTATAAAACACAAGGTCCTCTGTATTATATCTTTTCATCATTAATCTTTTGTTTTAGTGAGAGCTTCCAGTGATCCAGATGTGGTCACAAGTTCAGTCATCAAGTCCCAAAGGCTTGCAATTTAATTTTTTCTTTCTTATCTCTGGTCGTGCTCTGGATGACATCCAATGGTATATTTAGCACAACTGCAACAGATAAGTTTTTCAGACAAAGAAAAAGACTAATAAAAAAGATTTTTTCCAAGCTAGTGCATATATTGATATTGCAGCACCCACTGACTTGCGTAGTCTTCGTATGTATTTTATTTGCATGGAATAATCTTCTCCGTGGAAACCAATTGAGGGGATAAACTCCCCAAAAGCCCTTCCAGCGAGAAAGGCAGAGAACAGCTTTAGATAAAAATGGAATGGGATATAAGGACCAGCAAAACAAACTGTCATGCTACCATGCTACCACCTAGGTGATCCTGATGTAAATTCTCTTTGTTTCGCCTGTCACATCCTACACATTCAGCAAGAAATTGTCTAAATAGCCCTGGAAAGCAGGATCTTTAAGCAAACATTCCTTTGCTCTGGGAACTGCTCATTCACAGCCAATGAATCTGTTTTGAAACTCTTGAAGGAAACAGTTACATTAGGTCATGTCTGTTGACTTGGCATCTTGCAACATTGATTCATCACCTGAAAAGCTTTGAAAATCAACTCGGAGACAAGGTTTCTCCTCTCATTTCTTCCACGGAATGCTGTTGAAATTTTCCATTTGGAAATCTCTGGTTGCATCTGCTCTTTTGCTCTGCATTGCCGCAGCAGAGTTGAAGTTGATGGTGACTTCAGTGGTGGTTCTGCTCATGCCAGTGAGAATGTTGTTCAGTTCTCAAGAATCTTGTAGCCTTGCTATGTGCTTCAGAGACAGACACAATGCATTGGGTCAGCCAGAACCTGATCCCTATTTTGGTTTCTGTTAAAACTTGAAATGCTTTGAAAACACCAACAAATCCTTGATGTTGAATGTGCCAAAAGAACTTCGTCAAGTTTATTATAAACAGATTTCAGTCGAGTCTATGGTTCTGATATATCCACCTTTCATGTTAATATAGTTGTTTAAGTTGCTGCCATGGAAGAAGAAAACTCTTTTGAAGAGGATAAGATGCAGAAGACTTGGTGACAAACGTATATTAAAAGAAGCAAATGGTAACTATTCCCTATTATGGTGGGATTAGAAGTTTTTTCCTTCTTATTCAGAAGGTAGTTTAYGTGGCTTTGCTTGGATTACTAAAGATAGCAGGGCATGAGCATAAGTCATTGAAGTTTGAGTAAGTACAGAACCAACAGCATTCTGAGAACATTCAAAGTGATTCTTTTTAAAAGCAGCAGTAGCAAGATGAGCTATTTCAGAAACCTACTCTGTTCTGGTACAAAGTACCTCTGAATGTTTGCCAGTGAGCGAAAGAGAGAGAACATTTCAATTAACGAAAGATTGGTGCAACTTGCACTTTTATCTAGTAAAATAAAAGCTCATAGTGCCTGCGGGGAATAGTTGAGCCCATTCTAGAGGAAGGCACTAATGCCTTTGTGCACTGAACATAAAAGATTGTTACACACAGGCATATCCCAACTAATTAATACCTTCCGTATAACAATAAAGCAGCAGAACTACCAATTCAGATGTATGACTTTTAAACTGGTGTTGACTGGCATGCCTTAACATGGCATGCCTTAACAAAATGCTTTACAAATGTTCATGATCATTTTAGAGAGACAGTTATACAGGATAGAGAACTGTGTGCTTTCATCTCTGTGGATGAATATTTTTTAAAAAYTTTGACAGAAGATGAAAATAAGTTGTTTTTTTCAACTCCTAGGAACTAGATTTTTTTTGTTGGTGTTTAAATTACATATATACTTTTATCTTATTTTTCAGTAGATCGGATATATTTCCTCAAAATTTTTTGGTGAAATACAGACTCAAAAACACTGTTGATGATTTGCAAGAAAAAGTAAGTTTGAATGAGGCTGTAGGTACAGAACTCTTCAGCTTTTATGCTCTTTCTGATGCTTACATAGTTTAGGGAAAAATGACTAAGAGGATAGTGAAGTATTGAATCAGTTCTCTGCTGTCAAAGGTCTTTAAGAACTCATGGCTACACATTTACACTCAGCTCTGTGCTGTCTAGCAAGAAAGGTGGAAACATCTGTTTAAAAAAAGTAATGTTGTTCCAGGCAAAGAACAATGTTGTTGATGATCACACCTGAACCTGGACTGTGGATTTCCCACTCCCACTCTAGAAGAATAGTAATGAGAAATATGCTTTCCTTGAAGAAGGAAAATCTGGGATTCAGAGTTTCTAGAAAGCTGTTTTCTCAAAAGCTGGTTCTGATTCCAAAAAACAATCAGGCTACCATAATTTATGTTGTTGGCAAGAGTCGGAGTCATGACACCTGCAATAAGAAAGCTCTGTATGTGATATTGGGCAGTGTCTCATAAATCATGCGGTTTGCCAGCTACCTGTCAGAGGAGAAAATCCTGCATGTAAATTTAGACCCACACAAGTGGTTCCTGGATCCAGGGGCTTGTGGATCAGACCTTCCAATCCACCTTCAACACCTTGCCAATATTCTGCCCTGCTAGCACTCTTCTCTTGGGAAAACACATCTTTATGTCTTTGACAGGAAAAGTTCAGAAGTCTGCTTTTTAATGAAGAAAGTGCAGCAGTAAACTGCCAATCCAGTTCATTCTTGTATGAATTTAGTATATCATATTAAAAGGAATGGCGGCTAATGTTTTCAAAATGGGATATCTCTCCTTAGATGCTTTAAATTAAATTTAGATGTGTGAATAAAATTAGCCTGCCTTTCAGGAGCACTTGGCAAATTAATTCTCAACTGAAAGTTTCCACCTTGTACTGGGTCTGGCTGGGACAGAGTTAACTTTCTTCATAGCAGCCTGRATGATGCTGTGTTTTGGTTTTGTGGCTAAAACAGCCTTGCTAACACACCAGTGTTGTGGCTGTTGCTGAACAGTGCTTGAACAGTGTCAAGGTCTTCTCTTTTTCCCACTCTGCCCCCTCAGCGAGTAGGCTGAGGATGGGCAGGTGATTTGGAGGGGACACAGCTTGGACAGCTGACCCGTGATGGCCAAAGGGATATGCCATATCGTATAACATTACGTTCAGCAATAAAAACTGGGGTAGAGGAAGAAGAGGGGTTTTGGCTTCTGAGATGGCCTTTGTTTGGAGACGGGCTGGGCATCAGTCTACATGTAAGAAGTGGTGAGCTATTTCCTTCACTTTGCTGGTTTTGTTTTTTTTTTCTTCTTTCCTACATCTATTAAACTGTCTTATTTTGACGCACAAATTTTCTTGCTTTTGTTCTTCCTATTTTCTCCCCTTACCCTGCTGGGGTGGGGGGGAGTGAGTGGCTGCCTGAGTGCTTGGATGCTGGCAGGGGACAACCCACCACACACCTGTACACTCAGGTATTGACTTTTCCACTAGATTGAGAAGGTAGCAGTCAATTATATTTACAGCCCATCCAGTTAAGGAAATGCTTAATCAGGAGCCTCTGATTAAATCACCTCTACTCAGGCAATGAGTAAGGCAGTTAGGGAGTGTTCCCCTCTCTTGTTTGCAGTCAGTATCCTGTAAGGGTTTGGGTGTAAAGGATGCTGCAGTCGGTTTCGGGAGGGTGGTGTGTATCATTTGCTACCTACCCACTCCACATGAGTTATTGCCACTGTTATCACCACCTCTAATACAGGGGAGAGACTTGTTTATAGTAACACACAGTCCTAGAATTTTCTTTTCTGGGGAAGTGCAAATTTTACTTGTACTTGGCTGGTGTCGTGCACTACTTGCAATTGATTTTAGTTAACTTTGGTAATTCTGTAATAAAGATAATCCTTTAATAAGTTATATAAAATAATAATCCTATTATAGAGACACTTTTTAGAGACCTAGTAGTAAATGGAGAGTGAATTCTGGTTTTAACAATGTAAAACATTAGTTTAGAGTTGTTGCTGACATTTTTGATGTGTCCGTGTAGACTAATGGAATGTGTGCAGCCAATGTCCTAGAAAAACAATTAATAAAAACAAGCTTTTAACTAAAGCATCTAGCAGTGCACTTGCTTTTCCGTAACTATATAAAGCTGTCCTGTTCTAAGTTAGACTTCTTGTAGAAATCTAAAGCRTGTACGAATTTGATAATATCTTCAGTATACGTTGATCTTATAGACCTCTTAAAGAGGTAAGAATTAACCTAGTGTGTTGCTTAAGAGCACCAGTAAATCATTAGTATTGGTTTGAAATGGTTTCCAATAATGTTATATTTTTAGAAATTACATGAAGTGCAAGTATTTTACTGTTTAATAAAACGAACCTAGAGTCAAGAAATTTATTGATTATGTCACATGAAGTAGAATGTGACATTTTATTACATTAGGGGTATAAATGTACATAAGATAACATTTCTATTGAGTTTCAGTGTTAAATATTTTATGCAGAAAATGAGAAGTATGTTTCTAAAGATCTGTCTCTAAAAACCCTTGAGTAATTTTTACTGAAGTCAGTAATGAGAGGTTTTTTCTCCTTATGGAACTAATTCGCTTAATAACCAGTTGACATTATTTTAAAATTCTAAGCTGCAAAATATTTTTCCTAAATTAAGTATCTATTTTTTTTGAGAATGATCTTGAATGTTCACCGYGTCTTGAAATCTAAAAGGTTATGTCCTCTTTCTTCCCCTGGCTGAATGTATCAATAGTACATCCAGTTACTAGTGTCTCAGTCTGCTAATCCAGTGCTTTCATTAACAAAAGAACCTTAATGTTAACAGTTTAAGGCTGGTTTACTTTAGCAAGGACCTAAAGATTAGGGATACTGTTTTAGTTCATTTGTTGGAAGAGAATTGGAATACTAGTTGGTCAAGTTTGTTTCAAAGATTTCTTTTTAAAGAAAATAGGAATTCAGCTCAAATCAAGAGATATGAACTGCCTATTGTAGTTGGTAGATTTACTTGTCTGAGAACTTTCAGATTCATATCTGAGTTTGTCCTGCTATATATAAGGCATACCCTGATGTGGTACCCAAAAGAAAAAAAAGAAAAAAAAAAAAAGCAAACTTGTAGCTTTTGTCAACATTTATTTTTTTTCCCTTCATAAGAGACTTCCATTAATGGCTCAAGCAATGGCTTCTAATTCTGAAGACAAATTAATTTCTTATGATCCAAACTGTTCTCATATGTTTTCTTTTTATGTTTTTCCCTCTTTTTACTTATTTATTTACTTATTGTTCTGTGTAAGAAAACCTTTTTGGAAATTGTTTCTGGAAACAATAAACACAAAGCATCATAATGCATGAAAGGATGGCACATGTTAGAATATGGATGTAACTAAAGCAAGCAAACCTTATGCTATGAATGCAGAAAGGCACCTAAATGTTTTCCCAAGGCTTTTTACAGATCTCAATAACTAAGGTATAGGTAACTGTCTGAGTAAATAATTGTCCATCTCTTGCTAAGCTGAAATTTATCCACAGAGAAAGGAAAAAGCTAGGAAAGCTGTTTTTCATCACTTTTTGTATTGTATTTGTATTCCTTCTGCAAACGTGTTCATTGTACCAAAGCATCACTGCGTTCACAAGGCCCCTACAAACCTTGCTAGCTCTGGTTAAATGGATTTTCTGCGTGTGCATATAGCGAGCATGTAAGTAACAGGGAATGTATTAGGAAGGGGGGMAAGAAAAAAAGAAAATCCCTCGCCATGAGAGGACATCATTTGTTCCTGAAGAGGCTTGTGGCGAGTGATGGCTTGGTGGACTTCTGGTTGGGTGATCTTACTTTACAAAGTAAGATAAAAAAGGAAGGATGGGATGCTGGAATGTATAATCACCATACTTTAAGATAGCTTTTGCAAATACAAAGTTACGTAGACACAGAGTCTAGACGGCTGAAACCCTTTGAAAAGTCCTTGATCCAAAAATAACACATTTTACAAATTACGTGTGAAAAAATCATTAAAAGGAGCAGAAATAAGGTGGTTTGAGTACTTTCCAAAGTGGTTTTTTTTTTTCTCTTCTTCAAAGGAAAACTCATTTTTATAGAGTTCTACTGGTTGTTACATGTTTTGTTTTGAAACTACTGTACTTTAGTTAAAGTTTGGTTAATGCCAAATTATTCATTCTTTTCAGCTTTAACTTGGTTTAATGATTATGATAATGTCATTTGTAAAAATTCAGTCACTTGATTTTAGCCATCTTCTATGTTTTTTACGTGAAATGTAAGGATCACATAGGAAGCTTGTAAAAAGCTGCCTGTGTGATTGTCTTAGTGTCACTGAAATATGTAATAAAATACCAGTTCATCAAGGTGTGTGTATATATAATCATTTTACAGCAAGGAATCATTTATAATTCTAAAGCTGAAGAAATACGTTTGCATCTATGTCTACAGCAATATATATTTTTATGTGATTTTGAGATATGCTTTTAAAATGGGAATATATTTCATTTGTAATTGCTATTTTCTTTCATTTTGTTTTGAGGAAGTGAAGTTCAGTGTATAGGCAGAAGGGCAAGTTCTTAAATGGCAGGCTTCTCGGGGATTTGGAGTATTGTTTCCTGATGGCTGAGTTTTACTGTATCATTCTCACTATTCATAAATATGTTCTACAAATATTGCAGTTCATTATTATCTGTCATATTTATTGTTTTTTTCTATATTTACTACATTTTAAAGATATTGAAATACAGCGCAGATCAACAAATGACGAAACATTGAATCTGAGACATCTGATTTTTTTTTTCCTTTTGGTAATTCCTTTTTCTAACTATATTGCCTGAAGTATTATCCATCAGTTGTTTTCTGTGGGCTCATGTTCATGCACTCCATTGTAGGTCAGTTCCTCCTAGAAGAATCCCGCCTGATAGAAGCAGCTGAGATGGCAAAAAAAGCAGCTGAACTTGATAATACAGAATTTGATGTTGTTTTCAATGCAGCCCATATGCTCAGGTTAGTGCTTTTACATCTGCCTTACTTGATTTTCCTCCCATCTTTTGGAGGAGAAAAGTCTTTATAGCCTTTGCTTACACAGGGTTCTTTTTAAAGCCCAGCAACTCTTTTGAAGAATTCAATATTGGTAATAAGATAAAAAGAGTTGGAGTGAAACTGTTGCAGGATTTAGCACTTTCTATTTCTAATTTTCTGTGTGTTATCTCGTAATTTCTTACCTTTACAACTTCTGCAGGATTTCCTTTCACCTGATTTTTGAAAATTGAGGATGCATAGCAACTGCAAATAATAGACCGTATTTCTGATCTGGATGTAACTAGAGAATATTGGAAATATCACATTTTATGTTAATATCAGTAGAGAACAGTACGATAATTAGAAATCTAAATATTCCCAGGCTAATGATGACGTTGAGACTCATAGGAGCACTTAATGATATTATCAGAATCTGTGATTTAAAATGTAGTCTTATATTTAATTCTGTTCTCCTATCTGAATAGAATAAAATTTTAGACTTCTTTTTTTCCTTTTAAAGCTGTCAGACCTGGATATTCAGTAACATTAAGCTTCTGCCTGAACGTTATCATTAAACTCACATTGCTATAATAGGTATCCTCCATGCTTATTTGTAGGCTAACCATCTAATTATTGTCTATTGTCCGCTTAACAGCTGTGAGGATACTTGATTTCCTTTAGATTATATCTATGCTTAGAAAATGCTTGAAAAAGGAAATAAAAAATATATKTAATTAGTACAAAACAGTTATTGAGAACATTTCTGTAATGAAGATATCTCACTTGGCTGTTTATACTTTTAACATTTAGAATACACAATGAAAGGAAAAGAAGATGGTATTAAAGAGAAGGTAGAATCAGCTTCAGCCAAGTGACCTGTGTTTCAAAATGAAGGGTTCTATACCAGGATTTTGAAATAAGCCCCGAAATGCCCCTTGAAAAATAACTCTCACTGCTTGTAGATTAGAAAGGAAACCAAGACAAATGGTTCACTGGTAAACAATAGTTTAACCTGCCACAGGTGTATGAGCTATTTTAAGGATCCTTCCCTTCCTGCTGATTATTTTCTGAATGATGTCTCTCAAGATAGAATTCAGTAATTTGAAACATTTAGGTTAATGAAACAAATTCACAGGCAGAAGCATAGCAAGTTAGGCATGAAAGCTGAATCCAGAAGGGTATAGAGTGTGTCAGACTCCTGATTTCAGTGAGTGTGTTGTGGAAGGTGGTTTAATGGTGTGATTTTTTTTGTGAGTATTTTAAAATGTGGTAGCGTAGATCAATACTATTTTGGGAATAGGTTTAATAAATTTCCTACTTTCTCTGTGAGCACTGACTGGAGTATCCCAGGTCTTGAAGGCACATGTCTTTACATCGGGATATGAGTATTTTTTCACTCTCAGAGTAAGTGCTATGCTGCTGTACTGTACATCAGCGATGGTTACCCTACTTGATCTGGTTGGGAGTGGACACTTTTTGGGAGGTTTTGACCAGCAATTGAGCTCAGTGATTCGAAACTGCATTCTCTATTTTAGCTGTAAGGGAAAAAAAAAAAAAAACTTTAAAAAAAAAGAAAACCCACCAAACCAAAACTCTTAGAAACAAAAAAAAGGCCTGGTGGTTTAGTTTAGCTAGAATCCAACTGTGCTCCTTTGGGATACCCAGTTGCTCTAATTTTTCACTTAAATACTTAGCTTTCTTTGTGGAAGATCGTAACGTCTTCCTAATATTCTCTGGGAGTCTAAAGTGGTCTGGAGGATTTAGCAAGAGTCAGGGTGGCAAAGTTAAATTCAGTGCTGCCAAGTATTTGCTTAAAACTGCATGTGTTATGATCTGACTGATTTTTGCTAAAAGGTGATGATTCTGTTGTTTGCCTTTGTTCACTGCATTACTTAACAATTTCTTCAATATTGCTTACATAATAGCTGTTGGACAAGGGGAATGTATATTCATACATCAGGACAGAGCAGCTACAAATCCATCATGAATCTGTGGGACTTCAGAAGAAGCTGATTTTCAGGATATTTAGAATGATGGAGAGCTGCGGTGATTCCAAGAGGAAAGTAGATACCAAGACAGAAAGGAAGAAGGAAAGAAGGGAGTACTCAGACTGGCATAGAGTGACACAGCTAGAAACTGTGGATGCTAAAGACAGTCATAAATGAAAGGCTGAAATTATTAAATATAATAGTTTCATGTAGGTGACCAACTGCTCTTTAGGTACCATAAATAGCTATAAAAACTGACTGGTAAGAATTTTGAATGGACTGCACAACTGTGAGGTAGAAAATATATCCTAGAAGTTCACAGGGCATGGAAGTGAATTGACTGTTGTGAGAGAGAAGGGATAAATTTTAAAGATGTGTTGTGGATTAAGAGACAGAAATTGATATTAATGTGGATAATGCAAGGTGTCCAAAATGACTAGGAGGTAATAACAGCAACTTAGATTTTTGTGTAAATTCTAGTATTTTTTTTTCAGACCAAATATTCTACCCAGTGATGTACTGTTGAATTAGAAAGGAATCATTTTTCGCTCCTGTCATACTCCTGTTTCCACCATAAGCCCAAGGAGTTTCATGAGATTCAGAAACATATAAACATTTCTTTAGAATTGCAGGCAAATTCTTTCAAATTTGGGTTACAGCTGCTTTGGATGGAAAACAATCACAGCATTCTCTCCAAGTCCAATTTATTTTTCTRCTCTAGTGCTAAAATATTTTCCTTTTTGTAGTCCCTTTACTCTCTGAAAAAAATGTTTAAATTAAAATGCAACCTAAATAAAAATTAACAAGTTTTGAAAATTTTGAACAAGACATAGACTGGAATGCTGTGGGTTAACTTTTTTTCTTAAATTTGCAACAGGATTGTTAACTTTGTCCAAATGTAATAGCTGTATTTATAGATAGCCTGTTCTCAGTTTAGCAGTCACAAGAAAGACTTCTGCTCCTTCTGTCAGGTATTCCAACACTGTTTACTTCCTGTCTTTGTGACTAAATCTGAAGCTGAAGTCGAGAAAAAAAAATGGGTTAGTTCTGTTTGCATTATTGAGAGGCCTCCCTGTTCCTAATTACACAAACATAGTTATTAATTTTTTGCCTCAATGACTTCTGTAGGATCCTGATAATGCAATGCCAGATGAATCAAGTCATCTGTAATACGGGTGAGATGTGGGATGAATATAATTAATTTCTTTGCAACAGTCTGGTAACTTTTAACTTGCATAGTAGTTGCCTGTAAAATTTGTTTTCTCAACAAATTTGTTTTGCAGACAGCTTCATTCAAGGGTCATGTAGCTGTTTGGGTGGTTCTTCTTAAAACAGTAACAGGTCATGTGTTTTACTTTTGTAGTATTTGCTATGCTCTTGCTTATAGCCTCAGTTTGAAGCCTTTCAGCAAAGCTAGATACATTTTAATGGAACGTAGTGAAGCATATATTTGTAATGCCATATGGTGTCTGTAGCTTCAGTGACTGAGTCATGTATTAACGTGYTAAGTTTCACTTTGTAGTTGTATACTGAGGTGAGTTGCCTGTGAAACCTGAGATAGGTTTCCTGTGATCTAGGGGATGATTGCTTTGAGAATGAGGAATGGCAGTGTGGTGGCACCGCTGTACGGATCAGAAACAGGAAAAGAGCTTCACATTGTCTCCAAATGAAAACAAACGTAGGAAGAAGAGCTTTGCTTAAAAGCACATTTTGGAGGAATAGTTGCTTTTTTCACGCTTCCGTAAGACAGTGGATTGTTGTGGGAAACACTCATATTACATGAAGTTATAGCATGTTTATTTGCTGTTTGAAAACAGAAGTCTAAATTAGAGCAATACTACATGACATGGTCTTTGTTTTTCAGTGAATTTCTATGAGAGTATTTYGGCTCTCCAAAGTACACTGACTGAACACGGAGTGTAGGTGCTGGCACAGTCTCATAGGCATAAGTTCACCCTATCTTATTGCCTAAACAGATTTTATTCATTGTTTAATTACTGTCCATGTACTTAAATATATATATGTATGTATGTAACGCTAAGAATGTAGTCTATGTAAATTTTGTAACTGTTGTAAAACAAAAAATATGGATGARGTGTTACATGTATGGAATCTGATTATGATTTTGTTGTGACACAAAAAGGTCCATTAAGAATGCCAAGTATCAACATTCAGTATTTTAAAATAGGAATCTCTTTGAAGAAAACTTCCTTATAGCTGGACTGTCATCCATGATTTCACTTAAGAAAAATAATAAACAGTCTGAAGCCTTATGCCAAGCAATAGGCAGGTTGAAAATAACCCTTTCCCATTCACATGTTTATGTATCTAAACCAGTCAGCTTTGGTGTTGTTTGTCTCTTAAAGCAATATTTTTTCCAGTGATCAACATAAAGATTCAAAATGAATGCAAGCTGAATATAAGTGGGTGTCAGGAGAACCTAAGAGTGATGTGTTGTCAAGCGCATTTATGAGGTGTCACCAGCAGTCAGCTGGAACAAAATACAGGGAACTGGTAGGTCTGGAGGCTCAGGTTAAGAGATATGAGAGAAAAAAAAGAGGAGACATTTTTGTCCCTTAAAATAAGATTGAATGCTAGGTGTTAATGGGGGAAATCAGATGTATTTTCAAGGTCAGTTCTCATGAAAAGACTTAGGATAGAGGTTGAAATATAGCTCGTAACTATGAAAAGGACTCTGTCTTCCAAATTTCTCTTTGCTTCCTTTCCTTTCTTTCTGTTTTATTATCAACATTTTATCTAATGTTTTACTCTAATGTGAATTATGTTTCCATTAGTAGTGTCCTCCTATTGTCTGACATTGATCCAGAGTCCTTTACTGCTCAGTGGCATAGGGTTACTGCAATTTCCTACCTCTGTGCCTTTTATTTTTCTCAAGGGAAAGCCATTCCAGGGCTTAACATAATGAATTTCTAGTTTAGATTTCCAGTGAAAATGGGAACCAGAATTCCGCCGTATCTTAACTAAAGGAACTGTTGCTGAATGCTCCAGAAATGGAACTGGCATTTCCCTGACCAGATTAGTGTGGTGTGCATTCATTTCTATAAACCGTTTTTAATGAAGAACTATAAATTCAAGCTGATTTCAACTTAGGAATTAATGATCCATGTTTCAAGATGTACGTGTGGGAGGAAAGCAAGCCATGTATTTCCACTGGGCTAAAAGGGGACAGGATTTTAATTTGTTCCACATTCACATGCCAGCAACACTTTTTGGAGGTGAAGTGTACTATCTGTATCTGCCTCCTGGGTAAGGCACCTTATTTATGGTGCAGAATTTCACCACATTCAGAAATGCTTTGTTTCCTGACAGTTCTGTGCAAACGGGAGAAAAAAAAAGCTCTGTGACATGTTTCATTTTATATGCCTTGTAGTAAATCCTGAAATTCGGAAGTACCAGATTTTTCTTTTTTCCAGTCGTTTCAAGTGGTACTAATGCCCAGCAGGAGTGATTCAGAAGCATGTTAAATGATTATTTTCAGACATTCAATCGTTTCTAACCACTGCAACCACTGAGTCGATGATACATGTGCAAAGTAATTTAAAACAGTTAACAGGTATAAACCAGGTTCTACTTGACAAATTGTTAGTCAGGAAGTGGTTTCAGCTTTCACGTGAATTATGTGAGAAACTTCAAAGGGATTATCCTTCCTCCCTTTCTCCTTCCAAGACCAATAACTGTCAAAATGTGTTGATTTGGATTAATTGCCTATCATGTATTATGTGACTAATGTTTAAAATTTGGGTGGATGGAAATATAAAATTAGAACACAATCTGATCACTGAATAACAAAGCGTGTGAAAGCTCATGTGATGAACAAGGTAAAATCTCCAGATACAAATGCWCAGTTGATTGATATTCTTTGAACTAGCAACTGTTCTCGGAAGGAGAAGAAAAAGAAGAAAAAAACCCAACCAACCCTACTCAGTGTTATCCTTGTTTTCTAATTTTTCCATTTTGTATCACAGAAATGCATTTGTAATCACATACCAAACACAAATATGCTGAAGATCTCATGTCCTAACCCTTCTGTGAAGGGACCTAACTCTTCATAGAAAAAAAAGCAGATAACTTTAGCAGMAGATGTCCTGCTTGGTTGTTATTACATATTTACCATCTTTCTCATGACCTGTATGTGATCAACTGATTCTCATTGGGCYGGTAGCCAGAATGAATAGTTGGAGGGAAATTAAGAAGGTGAAGACAAAAGGAGAAGAGAGGAGTTTGAGAGAAGAGATAAAAAGGGCCTGTTGAGACAAAAATGTGTTTGGATTTCTTTGACAACATACTGCATTTTCATTTGAAGGCATTAAACTGAAAACTCAGGAGAAGAAATAAAATTTAAACTACTAGGAGAATGTAGATATTAGTAAGGAAATCAATATTAGTAAGGAAAAGAAAAAGAGATGAGCTGATACTGCTTCAGGTACTCGTACCCAGAAACTCGTCTTATTCCACTGGGATATGAGATCAAAGTTTAAATCCCCTCTCAGACTTATGTGAGTAAATGTTGAAATCAGAACTCTCTTTTCTGAATGAATTCCCTGAATCACGGAAACCTATTTTTGAGAAATCATTGTATTCTCAGTTGTTGGTGGTTTTTTTTTTTTCTGGAATGATAGTGTTCTTGGGGAGGCACAAAGAAAGGAACTGCATTATTGTATAATCTACAGCTTCATATTAAAGTATGGCTAATTACAAAAAATGAGCCAGATTTTCCCCTGATGAAGACTGGTACGTCTCTGGTTTTGCTTCAGTTGAGTGTTTGGGCATTTCTCTCCAGTGTGTACTAGTATCATTTCAAAACTAAAAAGAAAATAAGGTGGGCAAAGAGGATTTGTGATAATGGATATTCTGAACTATAAAAAATTTTTTTAGATTAACATATTTTGTGCATTTGTTAGGTTAATATCCTTAAACAGTGGGGAGTAGTTGCAGTATTTTGTTTTTAGCTATGCTTCTTTAGGTATGGTTTCTTTTTTAACCCAAATGAGGTGTAAAATGAGGTGTAACTATATTGGATTTTTTCTGTCCTGTTAGACAAGCCAGTCTCAATGAAGAAGCTGAGAAGTATTATGAAATGGCAGCAGGATTAAGACCTAATGTAAGTACCTTCTTAATGATATCCGTTACTTAAGTTGATGAACGTGCTACAGTGCTGAACTCTTTGTGTCGAGGAGAAACGTCTTGCTGGATCATTTGATCTCTCAGCCTATATTATATATGTTCTTTTAGTGGTTAATTATTGGATAGTGAGATAAACCTGTTCATTTGTCAAACCAATCACTATACTTTCAAGTTAGTTCAGTGAAGTGTTCTAGCAACAGGTCTTACTTGGCWAACATACTTGGAAAGGATTTCTAGATTTAGGTTTATTTATCTACCTTTAAATGTGTTAAGTTTGGAAAGCTCTCTTAATTCCATTTATTTTCACTAGTAAAAGAGAATGAACGGCTATTCAGTGATCCACTGTTTAAGGCATTTTAAATAAAATATTTATGCCTTTTCCTCTGTCATGAACTTCTGGCAAACATTGTTGTTCAACAAACTTAAAGATGATTTTACCTCAGAGGTATTTACCTCTGAGTTTGTTGTATATTGACAAAGAAATGCTTATTCCTTGAAGCAGAAATATGTAGGAGTATGTGACAGACCTTTTTTAAAAAGAAAAGCTCATTTCCAATTTTATTGCATCAGGAACTGAAGAAATAAAATACTTTTTACCATTTTTTACTCAATGTTATATTTCTTTTCTATTACCTTCACGATTTGGGAAAAAAACACTCATGAATATAAATGGGGCAGAATTTATTTTAAATACCTAATACTTTGTCTATGCAATAAATCAAATCCAGAACACATTCCTGTCACAGAAGTCTGTAGTGCCAAATTTGAGGATACAAGTTAGCAATTTTAGTCAAAAAAAACCCACCAAAAAACCCCAAGTTAAAAAAAAAATAAAAAATACAGGCTTAAAAYGATAGAGTTTTCAGACCAGAGAATCAAAAGCAACACCAGCTAAAACTCAAAACAAGCTAGCAAAATATAATCAAAAAAACCCAAGATAACTTATTCACAGGAAATTACCCACTTTCACACATTCYCATTAAAAAAGCTCTCCAAAATCTATGTATTTCTTTAATTCATACTTTGTGAGATAACAGTTTAGACTTTGTGATTCCTTATGCTTTCAGATGCAATACTTTTTGTTTTTTTCTGAGTGGATACCTTAATGTTGAAAGAATTCCCTCAGTTGCCTCAAAGTTGGTACACTTCCTCTTTTCTTTTCTGTAGTTCATTGTACTCTGAAAATGTTTCTCAGAAACTCAGAAATACATTTATCATATATAACCATATATGAATATGATTATATGCCTGAGGTTTCTCAGAGAGCTTTGGAAGTAACTGAGGGCTTCTAACTCATAGCAGTGGTACTATAAAAGTTAGGTATTTCTAGGTATTGCTGACAAGCTTTACATGTTAAGACCAAAGTATCCTTTTTGCAGGGTAGGATCATCAGAACAGTTTAATATAGCAACATTCTTCTAACTTTGGTTAGTTTAAGTTAAAATCTAATAGGTACTGCTGTTCAGCTTTCTTTACGAGATAATTTCACTTTTATGTTCAAGATGATAAAGTTTAACTTTCTAGCTAAGCATAGTATGCATATGGTTCACATCTTTTTAAAAATATTTTAATGATGCAGAGTGGGAAAATTGTATCCATTTTCACTGCCAACCTCAGCTGTCTGACGACTGTACAAGTGCAATCTCTCAAGAATGAAAATAAAAACAGAAGTAGTCATACATTTCTTTTTTCTTATTATTAACTGTGCTGGTTTTGGCTGGGGTAGAGTTAATTTTCTTCAAAGTAACTAGTATGGGGCTATGTTTTGGATTTGTGCTGAAAATGGTGTTGATAATACAGGGACGTTTTAGTTGTTGCTGAGCAGGGCTTACACAGAGTCAAGGCCTTTTCTGCTTCTCACCCCACCCCACCAGCGAGTGGGCTGGGGGTGCACAAGAAGTTTGAGGGGACACAGCCAGAACAGCTGACCCCAACTGACCAATGGGATATCCCATACCATATGACGTCATGCTCAGCATATAAAGCTGGGGGAAGAAGAAGGAATGGGGGACGTTCGGGGTGATGGCGTTTGCCTTCCCAAGTCACAGTTATGCGTGATGGAGCCCTGCTTTCCTGGGGATGGCTGAACACCTGCCTGCCGATGGGAAGGAGTGAAGGAATTCCTTGGTTTGTTTTGCTTGCGTGAGCGGCTTTTGCTTTACCTGTTAAACTGTCTTTATCTCAACCCACGAGTTTTCTCACTTTTACCCTTCTGATTCTCTCCCCCATCCCACTGTGGGGGGAATGAGCAAGCAAGCGGCTGTGTGGGGCTTAGCTGCCTGCCAGGTTAAACCACAACATTAACCATCAAATTTACCATAACAGTTTCAAAGTGGGAGGAAAATATAATGCAGACATGGTATGACAGAAGCTCCCGATCTTTCCAAAGGAGTATGGAATGCAAATTAGTGAAATCCTGTGTATTTTGTAGCTATATCTGTACTCGTAAATTAAATGTGCCCAGGACTATTCTCTAGTGTTGATCCAACCAGCTTCTCAGGGTGTGCCCAGGTACTGTCTGAGAGACTGCAGTGGCCCAGTCCAGAGCTATGTAGGAACCATCCTCACAGCTGGAAAATGCCCACAGTTTAATTTGTTATTTTGGATATAGCCTGTGTATCCTCTCACTGTCTTATGAATATGAAGGATCAGCAAAATTGTGTGAGTCAAGATGCTAAAGAAATATCCTTAAGCAAAATATAGTGCTGAAGGATTTTAATTTTCTTTTTTTATCCAYCACTAATGATCTAGAAACATTTCTTTGTAGAAAATTCAAAATGCTAGATGTATGAAAGTGATCTAATGTACAGATGCGTGCATACATACAGTTCCATATATATACACATATCTATATGTATATTTGTGTGCACCTGTTTAATGTTAGTGGCTAAGAGGTGTGTTCCCAAATTCCTGCTCAGTGAGAATACTGTGGCAGCGCTGAAGTCTCATTCTGTGCAGTGGATCAGCCTTGTTCTGAGAATAATTATGTGCTAAAAGCATCTGTTTAACAAGAACCTTCCCCTTTCTGGTGCTTGAGATGGTACCTGTTGACATTAGTGAATTTTGGATCAGAATCCGAAGTAAAATGGCGCTCTGCTTTTTTTTCAGCATGATTTTTTTTTCTCCTGTGGTTCCCCAATCACTCCTCCAGATCCCAAGTTAAAGATCCATTTCTCTGTTACCAACTCCTTTCTTATTCATTGTACTAAGGCAACTAAAGTATCCGTTATTCTTTAGATTTAGACCCATGCCTAGCTCCTGAGAGATTTTCAGCTAGTGCAGCCTGAAACAAAACTCAGATTTCCATTCTCTTGCATCCATTTCTTTACAAGTATTACATAGTGTAATATCTCTAATATTGCTACTGTAAAATACCATCTTTAGCAGCAACAAGAGATGTTAGTAATACTACAGACTCAATCTTTTACTGATTGTTAGCGAATTTGTATGCTCATTGAGCTTTCATGACCAATTTTGTTCTCAGCATTCTCAGTTTGTTTCCATTTTGCCTCCCTTTCTTTGGTTTCTCAACCACTCCTGTTGCTTTTGGAATGAAGCAATACTTCATACACAGTACTTCCTCACCTGCTTCCCAATGTATAAGCTCTTTGGATCCAGAAGCTGCTCTGCTGAGCTTTTCTACACCCAAGTCCAGTTTAAATGGCCATCTGAGTTATGACTTTCAGAGCTACTTAGTTGGCTATTTCAATGTTTTTTTCCCAGACAGCAGTCTCCACTCCTGCATTTGTCTCCTAAGCAAGCTGCCTTTTATTTCAGTGTCTCAAGACTGGGGCATAACAGGGAGCAACCAATATGCCTTCATGTCTGAGTCACTTTCTCATTCAACTAATCCATTTTTATAAAAGTTGTGAGTAAGGTAGCTAAAAACATCCCCAGAAAAACAGTATTCAGTTACAAGAGAAATGTAACTTCTCTGAAACAYGCAAGCCATCGTTTTTAAGAAAGCAAACATAGAAAGATTTTATTTTTGTAGTATTGGGGGTGATTCATTCATCATTGAACTAATTCTGAGAGGACTGAAAAATACTGAAAATACCATTTATTTTCTCCGTGAAAAGCTTTATTACTATGAATAAAGTATTTGCAAAAAAAATACACCTAGTAAAGGAACAACTGAATACAGCACAGGTGTGTTAAAATGTATATCCACATCTTGCACGTCATCTTTGCTTTTGGATACACCTTCATTTTGCAGAGTGTAAAAGAATGAAAACACTTTGGTACAATAGCACTACCAGCTGAGATGCAGCTTGAGTGCAAAGAAAAAACAAATCTGGCTAGTATTATTATTCCAGATTTAGACCTAACTGTTCTCTTAATGACGTTCATGATTGGTCTTATGTACAGTAGGTGTGTATTTATCCTCTATGAAAGTAATTTCCAGTCAAATTTCAGAAGAGCAGTATTTTCTGTAGAATATAGTGCTGCTGTGGAGGTGGGGATCATTTGTCTTAAACTCCACTGAAGAAGCAAGCATTCTCAAGATTATGTCTATTTATTTCCAAATAGACTTCACAGAGTTGACTTTTCTCTGGAGAGCCAAGGGGGAGAGAGGAATCCAGGAAGCAGTTCGGAGAAGGAATCTACTTTTATTTGCTATGAATAATTTCTTACAGGACTCTCTTTTCCTCCTTCAACTCTATAGATAACCTACAGAGACTAGCTTCCCTAGCCCCTGGATCTTTTTGAATACTTTCCAAAAAATGCATTCCCACGTTATGTGTTTGCCATGATCAAAACAAAATCATTTTAGAGCCTTCTCAGTGAGAAGCACATGTGTGTTTGTTCTAGCAATGTTGGCTTGGATGTATGTTAATCACATTAGTCTAATTTTAACAACTTCAGTTGCATGAAGAAATGAAAGTGTGTTTCTTGGACAGCAAGACATTTATGCAGTAATTATTCCGAGTGGAGTATTGCTGAGGAAAGTCTGTATTCAGAGATGGTTTCTAGGTGCCCTACATCTTGTAATGTTCACAAATTGTTTTAACAAGTTGTTAGGCGCTCTAAAATGTGAGCTTTAAGCTCACTTTGTTGTGGAAAAATCAGTCATCCGGAAACTCTCTTTAAATTGGCATTCTTTACAAGAATGTGAGATATTGACTTAAGCTTCAGCTTTTATTCAACTTTTAAGACATCATTTGTGTAATAGAACTGCATTTCTAATTTTTTAAGTCTGAACTTGAAGCAGCCAATCTTTAAAAATCTGCTCTAGAACCCCCACATATGGCCAATGGCTCTGGAAGAGAAAGGGCACTTTGAAGTATGACCTCAAGAGTATTAAATGAAAGAGAGCTCACCCCAGCCTTAAGACTTTGAGCCACCACCTTGAGCTGATTGGCTTAGAAGCATTCCTCAAGGAGGTGCCACGACCTGCAAGTCACTACCATCCCAACCACATATTAGTGCTGCTTGCAATCTGGAGCTCATGACAGCTTTAAGCCCCATGTCATCGGCACATTGTCAGAAACAGCTGTTACCACTCTACCACTTCAAAAGGGCTTGATTAAATGTCTTACTGTAACAACATACGTAAAGACACACACACAGAATGAGGGGGGAAAGGAGAAATGTACCTATAAGCAAAATAAATACAATTTCCACTAGATGGTTTAATCATGATGTGGGAGACTAAACCATTGCTTGACTTGAAGGGTTTATGTAATCAGTTAACACAATATCATATTAAAAAGCAGTTTCTATAAGTGCTTCTTTTATTTTTTTTTTCCCCAGTGCTGGAATACAGATTTCATGTCAAAGGCTCCAGGCTTGCAATAAGCTCTACCTCGAGCTGTCTAACGGTTGAAAGAAGAATCCTGGTGATTTCCAGATAATTGACTGTATTTTTATAGCCACCTTATAGATAACAAGCTTTCAGTGCCTCCTTATGGAAAGTGTTCATAATAGATGGGTTTTATTCATGGCCAGACCTCTAAAAATTAATATACTTGTGATAGTACACACATCTTTAAAAAATAAARTGGATGTTGGATTTTGTCTTGAAACATATGTAACCAAGATCTGCTTTATTATGTATTTTTTCCTTAGGTGTTTCCGTGCCAAATTTCCCTATTTGACTTTCTCCTGAAAGTCAAGTAATTCTCTCATGTAGCTTTACCAGACTAGGAGTAATTGTGAGCRAGACAGCTTTAATGCATTTTTCCAGCTTTGTTAAGGGCATGTCCTGTTATTGCCAGGGAGAATTTTCACAAAACTTTTAAGTACTCCTGCTATGTTAGTTCTGCTGCTGATGGCAGTAATGGATGGGTTAACAGTGATTCTTAAATTCTGCAGCTGATCCTCAATTGACAGAAAACTGGCACTGTTCCACGCTTCACTGGATTCCATGTCCTCCTTGCACTGCTCCAGGGATACTGCAGATCCCTCACCAATGATGAATCTATTGCTCCTGCAGCTCTTTTGAGCAGGTCTACCTAGTCCCTGTTATCCACACCCAACTGGAGTGTCTTGCCATCATACTCCTGGTTTCCGGAGCATAGTACAGAYAAAGCTGACATGATCCTCTAGAGAAACAGTACATACATGATTTTTACACCATATATTATTGCCAGTAAAGCATGACACTTTCCACTTGAGAACCCTTGTTTTAAAATGTTCTTCTGTCTGTTCACTTGTTTATTCAAAGTAATGAACACATGGCAATCTTTTATCTTTATGTATTGGTGCCATGGAATGACCACAGCTATATTTTTAGGTAGTTAGCATCCAGCAGATTCACCTGTTCAGTTGTCTTCCATTACTTGTGTCTGCCTTTACAGAAAATACAGAAGTGTGGGCCTTGTGGGGCAGGTGGAGCTTCTGCTGATTGCCTGGCTTCCCTCCGAGCTGCTCCCAGCTTCTCCTGCCCTGTGTCAGGGCTGCACAGCTTCCCACCACCAGCACCAGCTGCTGCTAAGCCTCGCATTGTTTAAGGCTTCCTCTCAAGTGTGCCAAACTTTCTGCCTCAATGATATGAATGACTGTGGATTCCTTCCAGCCCAGCAGCACTCTTGGCCTCCTGAAAATGCCTCCTTTCTTTTCTCCTGGTGAAGGTGTGAGGAATAAGAAAACTTCCCAGGATCCAGTTCTTCCTCTCTTCCTGCTCTGTTGCTTCCTAAAGACTGAACCAATTGTTACAGGGCATGCAGGACTTTTAGGGACTAAAAAGGGTACTGTGGCTTCCTAATGAGAAGATAGACATGACAGATGTGAACTGTATTTCCAGGTGGCATACTTCTAATAGTTTGACTTCAGATAGATACAGGGGTGGGAGGCTTAGACATGGATCGGCTCCACTGGGAGAGGAGATAGTGGAACACCCTGAGAGAAAAGAGGCCACCACTCTCTGATCTCAAAAGTATGAGAGTGCGCTTTCTTGGTTGCTGTAAATTGGGTAGACTTTCCCCGTTGACAGGCAATAAAAGACTGACTCTGAGATTTGATATTAGAATAGCTGTGACATTTTTCAGCCTGCCTAGCAGAAAGCTGACTTTAGCCTAAAGGTTGTGCAGAATGGAGAAATTCAAGACAATTAATATTAACTGAATGCAAGCTGCCCTTCATTTCCGGTAGAAAGGCTCTTCAGTGTTTGCACAGAAATAGCAGCGCTTCTCCACGTAAAGAGCTTATCCATGCATGAACTCTCTCTGCCCCTCCTGAGCTGGAAAGATTTTTAAATCTAATCTGGCCCCCCAGCTCAATTTTCTTTTGTTGTTGTTACTGCTGCTGTTGCTTCACCCCTTCCAGGTCCTTATACTCAGTTCATCCTTCATGTCTGGTGCTAARTGCAAGGCAGATATGTTATCTCTGTCCAGCTATTTGATGAAAACTCTGTTTATTCTTTTGAACAAAAAGTTATCTTTCTGTATTTGCAATTATATTTGTTCATGGTCCTCCTAAATATTTTCAAGACACATTTAGTTTTTTTGTCATGCACAATTGTCAGCTTCAAGACAGGCTTGTGTACAGGTTGTTGTTCTGAATCTTAAAGTATTCCTACTTTGGCAGAGATTAGTGTCTCCCACCTTAAAAAAAGCAACAGACAAAGCAAACAAAAAACCCCATACAGCAATTCCCATCTCTATGATCTCCATCAGGGGACAAAGAAAGAACACAGGCTATTGGAATGGGGATATTTACCTGTAATACTGAAGCACAATGTCGGGATGAGTTGTATAATTTGAAAACCAATTTAGTCGTCTGTGGAAAACAGTGAATTTCCTTTGGGAAATACATGAGAATATTTTATAGCCTTACCCCAGAAAACTCTACGTGTGTTTTCTCATGCATTGTAGCAGCTCTGTGAAAGCAAAGATTGAACATACTTYTGGGTGATTATGGAATACTTAAATCTGGGTCTCGATATTGTGATCCATCGTCGTGTAAGATGCATGGGAGAAAGCTGGAAATCATGTCATTACAGTTTCTCAGCTTCAGTTTTGTGAGCGTTAGATTATGGGGACTTCATTTGTACTCTTTTCTTCTGATTATGCAAGCAGTTAAATATGCAAATATCTGAGATCGTTTGGCTCACTCAGTGTAATTTGTGAGCTTTGAAATTGAATTAAAATGCCTTTAAGTTGCTGTTTATTTCCCATCTAGAATAAATTGTTGTACATTGATATCCTAATCAATACATACGTATTTTGTCTGTGAAGGTTCTAAATTACTGAAATGAAAATACATTTGAGTTTCTTAGGTTTACATAGATATTGCACTGCAGTAACACCATTGACTTGTTTAGAGTTGCTTCTGTTTCTCCTGCACATGAGAGGTGAATTGGRCTCTGTAGTTCCTGATTTCTTCAAGTGAAATTATGCAAGCAGCTATGAACTCTTCTTAACGTAAAGTTCTTAAAACAGTAAGCTGCATACCTAGAAACACTCTGCAAAGTAAGCCAGAAACTTGTTGTCATTGTAATTTGGAGTGCTTTTTATTTCATTTTTAGCTATGAAAATGTTTACAAATTTCCCAGAAATATTAATCCTTCTACAGTCTAATTGCTGGCGTAATGTATTTTCTGAGTCATTCATCTTCGTGAACTGTAAAATGTATAGACATGCTTTTCTTTAACAGGGGGAACAAATGTTGGAAATAAGCAACTATATACTAACTCCTCTTTTCTAATCTAATTAACCTTTAGATCTTCATTAAATCATCAATTACTCTTACCAAGAACATTTAAACAGTAATTTTATGCTTAACGTGTCATTTGAGAGAAAGAAACTCTCTGATAATTCATGTGCTATTCGCTTAGGACATAGGTTGTATAAGGTTTTCAGTATGTCTAGTGGCAATCCCTTGTGCTGCTTGGAGCTGCTAGTAAAGTCTTTTCTTCACAAAAAGAATACCCCAGAGTATTTTGTTTTGTGCACCCATTTTCCCTTTTCTGTTGCCCACAGCATTCAAAATGTTTATGTGACTAAATCTCCAAAAAGTAAAAGACTATGTTTTCACAAAAATCATGCATGTTTATTATTAGTTCAGTGATGTTTCCTAAGAAGTTAATCACCCAAGTATTAAGGTATAGGTTCTGTTTTCTCTCCAGGCTCTGTATCTGTATCTGTTTTCTCTGTATCCTACCTCGATACAGAACACTGTTCTTCCGATCCAATCAGATGATTGTAATTCTCAATGGATAGGTCATAAGTTCTCCAAAGAGGAGAAATTCTCATACCATATAATRCTTGAGCTATTTTGTTGTCAAGGCCTTGATTCAGAAATTTTCTAGGACTGTGCCTTAGTTAAATTGAACGGAAGTCTTAGTGTCCTCAYATTTCTTTTTCCCTTTTTTATATGTATTTTCATTATGCAAATCTGAAGTCTTTATCTGGTACATAGATATGTTCAGTCCACCAGTCAAAATTATTTGAAGGAAAAAGGATGTGAYGTCAACTAGGCCTGTCTCTTGGAGTTCAGATTTGTTTCATCTAGCGTTTTTCACCCACATCTTAGTAGACAGATAACTTTTTTTTCTGTGATTACTTTTCAGCACGAAAATAACTGTGCAACAGTTGTGCTTGTACTCAACTATGATGTTCATTTACTGAATTAATCAAAAAATAGGTTTGCAGAACTAATAGGAAGTCACAGCCTAGATTTATACTATTGATTTAAATAAAATGCATCATCATGCTTTGAGATGATGGGAAGCAGTAGTTTGTAAAGATACAGTCTCTTTGCTGAAATTGTGGAAGTGATGTATCATGGATAGACCTATGTCCTTGATTATGACTGACAGTCTGATACTAATATGGCAGGGGTACTATGCTGCCTGCATCAGTTCCTGGAGAGAGCAAGATTGGCTTTGCTTTGTAAATGTAGCCCTCAGTGTCAATAAAAAAGTAAAGTGCCATGAAATATAGAACTCACAGCAGCAGATTTGCATTTCAGAAATTAAACCATCTGTTTGAACTCAATTAAAAGAGAATCCAGCAAAGTTTTTCCTAATAGGGTATTCTAGTGCTGATTCTGGAAACAATGCAATGAATTTATTATGCAATTAGAACTGATAAGGAAGTGTTTTTAATGCTCATGAAATAAACCCAGCAACAGTACATTCTCAGTAGGATGTTTTGCAATAAATAACTTCCTAATTTTCTTCCTAATCTGTAGTTCTGTTGTATTTCTCATTCTAGGAATGATTTTTAGTTGTGGGTTGGCATATCGTGCTAGATTTTTTTTTTGCCCCCACAAATTCTGGAGAACTTAAGTTTCGGTTTCACAAGATGGTTTTGATGCAACTGCTATTCTCCCCCGCCCTCCCACACCTCTGTGTGTATCTAGGTGATTGTATAGAGGAAAAATGCCCTATAATAGGTCTGGTTTTGGTCTGTGATCTGCCTGACAAGAACTGTATGTTTGCAGACTGCTAGGAAGGGGATGGGTGGCAGGTGTCCGGCTGAAGTAATTTTCTTGGAATTTGTCTGTGAGAGTAACTCCAGTACCGGTTTGAATGTATTTTTCCCTGGGAAAGTTACAATCTAGAGATCAGATGTCTGCTAATGAGAAGTTGCAGTGAGGAGGGGATGGATAGCTTTTCATTTCCCCCAAAGAACAGTCCCTTTTTGTTGAGGCATTCTGAACCACTGTATATTGGTCAGCTCTGCATATTGCGTTTACATGATTCTATTTACCACAGTTAGTTTCACTGGAGAGCAAATATACATTCAGGTGCACCTACCCTTTTGAATCATGTCTTCCATGTAATGAACAGCTCTATTAGTAAGTTGAGGCAGTTTTACTAATTCTTCAGGTGCTCCAGTAAAGATCGTCTTCCTGTAACAGTAAGTAACTTTAATCTGACATTATGGTTTGTAACAGTGCCAAGTTGTCTCAGCATCTGGCTGCCTCAAACTCACTGAAAACAATTACAGTGTGAAAGAAAATAGAAATCTTTTCCAATATAACAACAACAGTAAAAACGAAAATCCACAATAAAACCCTAAATTAAATTCCATATGAAGGTTTGCTGTATGTCGCTTAGATTCCCTGGGGTAAATGATTGATATATTTATGGTGGAGTTATTTGGTGGAGTTTTATTGTAACTCAGTAGTTCTACTTCATTTCTTCACATTCTAACTGCATTTAAATACACTTAAAATTGTCAGACTTTTTATCATTTTTGAAAGATCAATACATGATCATTCATTCTGTTTGAAAACTTCTGTTCTGATAGCTGCATTGATGGAGTTTTTTGCTGATTAGCTCACAAATTGGATGTTTTACCCATAATAGAGGAAGAAAATGCTTTCTGAGATTATGGAAATTGCACAGGAGGCAAACCATTTGATTTGAGGGGAAAAATGAGCTTTAACAAAAAGGCTGCTGGTAGGTAGGACCCAAAGTTAATTTCTGTAGGATCCTGTGGTGTTCATATAGAATGGGTGGTACGTGTCGCGAAAATATATAATGAGAAGGCAAATTAACCTGAGCCATTGACTGCAGAACTGCGTAGTGATTCTAGTCRCCCTGGATTATAGTTTGCTCCAGTCATGGAGGGCTTTTTCTAAGGCAGTTTGGAGCAAGCATCTGGTTTCACTGAGTAATTTTTGACATTGAATTTCAGAGGCAGGAATTGAACTTGAATTTCTTGGTGCTAGTCCTGCAAATATTAGTTGTCCTCTTGTGCCTTCAGAAATAATTAATTAAACCTTTTTAAAAAGGAAAATATTATTCACAGTATTGCTTCCTGTGTCCATTTTTCTTAAAAACGTAGTTTGAGGAATACAGAAAGCTTCTGTTCAATAAACAGCAGTATTGGCATATGCAGTATCAAGTGCAACCTTTCAGAGTAGGATGTGTAGATCTACCACTGAACACATCTTGCTGTTATTGATATTAATTACTCACAAAGCACTGTAAACATATGTGTCACTGATCAGATGTGGTAAATAAGGCTGCCCTAGCAGAAAGTAGTTTTATTTTTTTACAAGTCACAACCTTGTAAAAGCCTAGCGAGCAATTAGTGCCCAGTGGTCTTACAATTAGCGATCAAAAGGCCAAATTTTCAAAACTACAGCCTTAAAATCTTTAAGCTACAAGAATCAAAATTAAATCCTTGCGCTTACCCTGGAAGTTAATAATTTTAATATGTACTGTAGATTTAATTGCTAAATACTATATAGGGAACACCTGCAGGTTACTGGCTGCCAAAAAGTAAGACATGGATTCTTATGAGGTACATGGAGCACTGTAATTCAGCATTTTGCAAAGGACCAATAGTATGTGCCTCTTTTCTCAGCTGCTCTCATAATCCTGTGGGTAAAACTGAAGTCAATACATTGTGGCCATAACCTTTTTGCACTATGCAACAGGCATGAAAGTGATAGGAGCCAGCTGAAAAAGGTTAAAGGGGAAGAGAAAAAAAGATTGATATGCAAATACTTTAAGGTTTTCCATGCAGAAATTTCAGAAAAGAAAATATTTATGAACAAGATTTTTGCAAGCATTTTCAGTTGTGTCTACTGTCTAATGAAAATGTAGTTCCTTGAACAATACATCATCTCAAGAGTTTTGTTATTTATTTATAAAGTTGTGGAGTTAGTTTTTATTTGCAAAATTGCCTTGGTAACATTTCACATGCTGAAGTTGCATTTTTGGACCAATCTAAAAATACATTCGGACACTATTGATAAATTATGTTGTTATGGAAATCGTATCACTTCATGTGATAGACATCAATTGTACTTACCTGCCAGTGAAATTGTTACCAGTAGAGGAATAATGATTGATTCTGTTGTCTAGGGAAAGTTAGCCAAAAGAAAGTGTGTCTATGGAGGAGTGGTATGAAGGCTAAAATTCATCCTAAAACATCCTACAATGCCTAATAATCTCCTAGTCTTTTCTTTTTTCCTGTTTCTGTAATGCTCTAATATCATGCCTTTTCAGTGGGCTGTCTTAATAATGATTGCGCATGATATAAGCCTTGAACAAATTAGCAAGATTCTCATTCGTTGTGCTCGGAGCAAGTATGCCAAGTTGCATAATGGTTTATACAGTGTGCCTGAAAGCTATACCTTACAACTGCAAATACCTAAATAGTTTTGGAAAACATACAGCAATATCAATATTAATCTAGTTTTCAAGCGTTTAATTCAGCTGACTACACTTGTCAGCCGAAAGTGCAAAGTCTTGTTTGACACTTAACATTCATCTGAACAACTTGAGTCAAAACACTGGAAATATTGTGATTTTGAGATTTCCTTATAATTAGAACTTAGCTAACTTTTCAAGGCCAGAAATGAAAACTTCTGAAATTTCAGTAGTTGGCTATCTACTCAAAAATGGAAGCTCTAATGCACTACTTCATATGTCTGTGACTAGCATCTTGAAAAACTATACGACTTTCTCTGGGTACTGAGGTATTTGATCAGTATCTGGGCAGAAGTAGACMGAAGATGCATTCATTCTCAGCAGTCATTTTTATTTTCCAATGACATTGTATTTGATTGAAAAAAAAGAACTTTTTTAATGCTAGTAGTATATACTGTGAGTATAATAGTGATCATAATCTCAGATGATCTGTAGATTAGGGTTTTCTGTGAAGATTAGCCAGCTATTCTAATCAGCCCTGCATGTGTGCTGTTGGGTGAAGCAGAGTATATTCATTTTTCTTTTAACACTTTACATTTTTTAAATTAAAAGTGGGGTTTATCTTTAGGTAGTAACACAAAGGCATTTATTTTTCTAGTTTCCAAGGTTTAGAAAGAAGGTGCATGCAAAAATACATTTACTAACAGATTCAATTTCATTTTAAAAAACCCTTACATTTTCTTAATAGGACAAAATTCTGTTACTGGAAGATTTTGAGCAATTTGTATTTGTCAGTATGATAGTACAGATGACATTTCTATTTAGCAAGTTTCTCTCTTGCTGGGAGTACAGACTTCTTAATTGGCATGCAGCATACTTGTGTTAGGTAAGGTAAAGAAGTTGTTAAATGTTTTATACCATACTAGTAACTATGTGTTAAAATTATCAAATTGCAGACATCAGAGCACAGTTGGATTTCTGTAAACAAAAATTAAGTCATTTGAAGATTTTTTTTTAATGAAATCCTAAAGTGCTAGGAAAATTGGATTAGATTATCATATCCTATACTGATGACAACATTTGAGCTGTAAAGCTAAGAAGTTTAATTAGAAACACTTTGAGGCCTGGAAAATGTTTATTTTTTTTAATATAACCATAATATTAAATACTCATACTGTATGTTCCTGTTTAGCTTTTATTATGGTAATACAAGTGTGTTATCTAAAAATGTCCATCACRGTTTCTATATAAACTGAGATTGATTACTAGGACGTTTTTTAAGCATAAATCAAAGCAATTGATGCATGGCCATTGGGGGAAGAAATCTAGATGCACAGAAATTACAAATGTAAATACATTTTTGTGGGACTTTTTCAGCTGTTATGATCTGCAGCCTTTGCCAGTTGTAACACATGCTTTTGTTATTTTGCTGATTTATAAAACTGTATACTCTGAATTTATATAAAGGCCAATGGTAGATAGCTTTCCAGCAGCAAGATGTAACGTATATCTATATATGCTTGTTTGGTTTTGGATAACTATGTTTTTAAAACTCTGAGCAGTCTCTGAAGGTTAAGATGAAGAAGATGTTGAGGAAAAAAATCTCCACTGGCTGGAGAACATTGATGCTAAAATGTCCCCTATTGATGTGATAATTTGAGAAACAAAGTAGACTGCTTGATGCTTCCTTCCCATGCCAAGTCTAGAACTCTTCCCCGATTCACAGCTGTGGGTTTCCTTCATGATGCCGATGTCTAAATCTACAAGCGACTGAATAATTTCACGGTATGCTTGTGGATGAAAACTCCCACATCTGCCACCCATAAATATAAACAAATGGTAAAAAAAGTTCCTTCGCTTTTTAATTTCTGGTTTTAAATGTACATATCCTTTAGTTTGCAATTTTACACAGGATAGTCTCCAGTGTTTGAAAGCACACAAGATTAAATGAATACAAACAATTTCCATGTATATTCTCCTTTCACCAGGCAGCTTAAAGTGTTATCTACTTTGAATGTCCAGATGAGAATGTCCAAATGTAAAAAAATAAAAAAATTATTTAAAAAAAAAAAGTACATGACCTAACATTTAGGTAGTATCATCAGTTGTTAAGGTGACCAGGTATTAACTCGTGCTATTCTTCTGCCTTATTAACTTTATGTTATCTTAACATGCAACTATTACATAACCAGTATTCAACAGAAACTATTTTTTCTTTCTACTTTATTTTCTGTGTGGGTTCTTTTTTGATGCACTGTTTTTTTCTGGAGGGTGTTCATTTTCCCTGGAGGTTAATAATTACTTACTTTGCTACTCTTTTTGTTTAATGACATATTAGTAAATAATAACTAAGGTTGTTTTCTATCAGCGTTAGCAACGTAATACTCCTAGAGATGATGACTGAATCCAAGGATCCACTCCCTTCTAGAGCCTAGGCTTGTTGTTAGTTAGATTTATATAGCTATGTATGTTAGTCAGTCTTAAGGTAATTAGATTGGGATGCAGGCTCCCTTTGCAGCAGAGACGTTTAGGTCCATTTCTGACTAATACAACCGTGGAAACTGTGCTCTTCGCAATGTTTATTCAAATTAGTACTTGCAGGGAGAATGTTTTTCTCTCCATTTCCCCTCTTCACTATTTAAGCTGAAAGCTGTTGTCGACACAAAAGCGTACTTACAGATATTGTTCATGAGCAGACTTGCAATTTAAATAATATACTTAACTGTCATAGAGGAAAAATTGCAGAGCTTTCTTCCATTTTAAGAGTTTCCAAGGACGCTGATTTTTTTGTTTTCCAGCAGCACTGAATGCTTTGCTGTCTGGGTTGATGACACAGGAAATCCCTCTCAACTTTGAATTTTATGCTTTTTTATTCTCTCTGATCCAAAATGTTTTGCCATACATCCTGTCATCTTGTTCCAGAATGTTTTTTGCACCAAGTTATCTGTTCCTAGACAATTTACTCTTGTCATCTTAGACAACTTACTGGAGATCAGTGTGTTAGTTGTGATTCATGTGCTGTTTGGAACAAAATACCAGACATAGCGTATGCAAACTTAAGAAGCCTTATCGCATAGAGAACCAGGTAGAAACGTGAGTCTCTGGAAAGAATAACTGGCACTTGGCTTATCTGGCAACACTAGGTCACTTCTATAAAAAGGTCTACTTCCATGTGTCACTGCTGAATTTACAGTGTTTGTTGTCAATGTGTTGCATTGGAGAGTAAGAGCCAGTTGGCAGCAACCATCTCGCTGCATGTACCTCCCCTGCCTCTCCTCCCACCTTCTCCGCTCCCCCATGTGCTTTGAAGTAGTATGCTTACATCTTGGGGCAACTCCTAGGTCATGGTTTTACTCAAAAGTTGTGAGGTCTGTCAAAAGCAAGTGCCACCCCTGAAACCACAGTTATCTTTAGCAATAAAAAAGGAGCTGTTGACATTTAGATTGCTTCAGAATATACTATGCTGTGCTACAGCAATAACACCAGTAAAAAAAGTTCAAGTGAAAATTCTTGCCACCACTGTAGGAGGATAAAAAAGGCATGACAGCACATTATCCCATGGTCACTGATAAGATGAAGCAGTCCACCATGCTTTGCTCTCAAGCTTAGTGAGCCATTCTACAACTAATACTTTGCTGCTTCACTACTCAGTCATTGTACCTCCTATGTGTCTTCAGTCATCCAAAAGAAATATCTGAATTCTTCACCCATATTTAACTAGAAGTGCTGGGATGAAATATTCACATGTGAATGGCATTTTGTGTCCTCCTTTAAGTATGGACTTTACTCAGCTGGAACCCTTAAAGAACAAGTGTCCTTAATTGCACTGTTTTAAAACAAAACACAGCCTCTGTGTTTCTGCTGGGTTGGCCATGCTGATTACAGTTATTCATTAAGCAGTCCTGGGGTTGTTCTGAAACATCTACAAGATCACGCACTGCAGTAATTCATTAAGAGCAAGATGAATATTGGCAACATCTTTTCAGTGACCTTTTAAAATGACTAAGTGAGAAGTAGCTTGCACTTGTGATTCTGCTGGGGTAAAAATTGGCATGTTTTCCCTTATAAGCACTGTGGCAGCAACAAAATGCACTTTCATCTCAGAATCTGCTGCCCTGGCCTCTGGTGTTGAGCAGAGAAGGTCACCTGTAAGCAGAGCTTTGAGGAAAACAATTTCAGATTTCACTGCTTGTGTTTGGGCTGTTGTTTGTTCATACTTGTCTGCCATGCAAGAGGTATTTTTGAGCTGGGTTAAGTGTTTGTGTATTTGTTTTTCTCTCCATAACTTCTTAGGCATATATAGGAGTAAACTTGTCTTCTTCTGTTTGGGACTGTTCTTCTGATATGGCATATGTGAAGCCAGAGATGATGAACAAGGACACCTGTGTCGTTAAGATTCATTCTTTCTGTGGGTCCAATACTGGACTTGGTTACATTTTAGTGTAATCCCGAAATACCACTCAGAATTATTTTGAATTATTTGGAGATTCCATAGTTCTCTAATTTTAGAGAGGACTTCAATTTACCTTAAAATTTTTGCATGCCCCAAGGCTCTCCTTTTGTTTTGGTAATATAGAGAAAGTTTGAAAGAATTGTCATCAACGTAAACCAAAAACACCTCAGGCAAATAAATGCATGCCTTTTTCTATTTTGTTATTCATTAACTACTCTGTTATTCCTCTCCCCTCCTCCCCAGGAGGGCCTCCCCCTACTCCCCCAAAAAAAACACTAAGGAAACAAGCACACCACAATAAAAATGCTAATAAAGGGAATAATTCCCAATAGACGATAAAAGACAGCATTTATAACCCCGATAGAAATGCCAGTCAGCTTTTTTTGATGTAAAGCATCTGTCTCCAAAAGGAAATGAAGGCAGGCCTGTTTCTCCTTTCAAGTCTCTGAAGTAGTAGGTGGTGTCATTTGTTATACAGTGCTACAAGTCCCGTGTTATTGCACTGGTAGCTGCCGACTGCCTTTGTTAACGTACTGAAAAGTTTTATCAGCTGTCTTTAATAAAAGACAATATATGTGAAAAAAAAACTATAGCAAATGTCTCTTGTTCTCTTGTCCTCAGACCATCATTTATAGCTGTCATAGAGCAATGGCACTGATGTATAATCTTGCAGTCACCCAAAATTCTTGAGACTGTTAAAATAAACCATAGATACTGGGGTGGCTGATACCCTAGAAAGTTAGGGAGCAGTCTTTCAGAAATCCTGTGCACCTCCTCATTTGAAACATGAAGCAGTCGGAACGAACTTTCAGTACTACCTGAAATGAGTTATCAGTTCACGTTTTCCATGGATAAATTTGTTTAGAGTATTAATGGCCTAAAATTTGTTGGGTCTCCAGGAAATCAGGAATGATGAGTAGAGTTGGAAAATTTCATTCAGTTAAAAGGCATGCAGTTTATTCTTTTTCTAGATGTTTTTGTTGCTTGTTYTAGTGAAATGATATATCAAATTAAAGACATGATGGCAGAAGAGTTTTCTTAGCTAGGCGTATAGTCTTATATATATGTCATTCTCTAGAGTACTTGATTAGTACCATACACATACCATATTTTCAGGGGGGTGTGAAGGAAATGGAAAGGAATTCTGGAAGCCGTATGAGACAACTGTGTTACTTCCCACACAGTGTTTGTGGATGCTGTAGAATTAGCCCTGAGCACATTTTAACGTGTGTCTTATTTAATATGAGTTTTTCTAGGTTTAAAGTTTTTTAATCCTTATCCATTTTAAGCTTTGTCTAGATGCAAACATATGCACATAGTTATATTTCAAGTGAGAAGAGAGTTCTGTGTCAATAACCATGCTCTTGAAAAAAGCTGTTTATTCATAAACTCTAATTAGATGAATAAGGAGTACAATTAGTGGGAATSGACCATCCTACTCATGATTTGAGAAAATTCAAACCATCTTAAGTCTAAAAATAAATGAATAAATAAAATGTATGGATATTTAGACAGCCATCCATATACAGTGGAGCTGTTTTCTGATCATTCTTCGCTTACATCGCTTCAATTAGAACCCAGAACATCAGTAATTAAGGAGTGTATTATTCCATTATAAAATAGTATGCAAGACTGACACTGCAAAGGTGGAGCTATGATAATGTGGCTGCCAATATGTGTTGTCCATAGCAAAGATTACATAAGGGGCTTAGTTTGCCTTCTCTGTACAAAGTATGACTGAAGAGGAAATTTTGGAGAGTATTTAACTGGGAAAACTTYATAAAATCCAGCTGGGTTTTTTTTGTTTTGATTTTTAGTAGAACGAAGTAACTGACTTAGGGGTGGTGGAAATAATCTGTCAGGGTGAAGCAAGAAAAATTAAATCTAAAAATAACATCTTCAGATTCCACTGCATTAGCATTATGATGTTTACAATAGGGAGGGCTGAACTCATTTTGTTTTGCTTAATTTTGAAACTGGAAGCCAGTTGTTCTGAAAATTTGATGTGTCGCAGTTCTTTATGCGTTTTTGTGATGCATATGTTAATAGGTGAAAAGAGGCAGGAAGAAAGCTGAAAAAATATGAAATATTTGTAGGATATAAAACTACCGAATTTTCTGAACAACATTTCCACCACAACATTTAGGTTTTGGACACAAGAATTATGGAGKTTTTTTTTGAAGCTTGATTCAGAAGGATAAGAGTAATGAGTTTAACTTGCTAGTGGAGAGGTTTGGAACATAGGTAAGTCTTCCTCATCCTAATGACTTCCTATTACCACATCTGGGAGATGTGGTAGAGTCTGGGAGACCAACTCTAGTGCATATTTTATTGGCTTTCTACCTCCCATATTTTCCTGAAGCTGTTGTCACTGACGGGCTTCTAAAGCATACCAACACCCCCACAGAGTAGTCTGAAGCTGAGTTTCCATGTGGCTTCACATTTTGAGGATTGCATTTTGATCAGAACACTGGTGAGTGGTGTCTTGAAACACTTATCCTCTGAGGCAAACGAAAGTGAGTGTTCCTGAGCTCATTGGAAATTATAGTGACCCGAGGGGGAGAACCATAGTGAACTTTGTGTCATATTTTTCCCCTTTTTCTTTGAAATGCAACGTACTGGTTTGGCAGATGCCTTTACTGTGGTCTCACTAGCATGTGAATACCTTAGGTACTTGCAAAAATGTAGGTTAGACTGTTCTCTTCAGCTTCATAAATCCACTTTTCTGCCCTTGTAATATTTGTTAACTCCAGTAACTAGACATGTTTAATTATCATGAACAACCTATTATTTCATAACGGAATAATCTAAAGATGAAAAAAAATAAAAATAAGAAACATCTTGTCTTYGCTAAAGATGGAAAATTTTTTAGTAACGTAAGAAGCTTTTTAATAGATTTGTTATGAAATTTCACATCTTTGTTATTAAAATAGCATGTGTTTCCACTGTTGTTAATTTTATTAAATTGTTCATTAAGAAATAATTGCCACAGCCTGAATCTAAATGGATATCCTAGGACCCCTGAACATCCTTAGAATCTGAGAACAGATTGTATTTTCTACTAGTTATAATTAAGACAAAGAGAAAAAAGGGATGAGTTCCAATGTGTTAACTATTCCCAATGATTATAAATTCTTTATTGGCAATGGGTTGAATTAAAATTAAATTCCTGTCTTTAATCCACTCTTGGATTACTTTAATTTTCTCTTGGAAACTGTGCTATGCCGACATTACCACATGTAAAGCTTTATGAGTTCTCTGTCTTCTCATTAAAGAGAGAAGTCTATGTCTGTATACACCAGAGCTTGCCCTGTTTAAAGCACAAAGTATACAGCAGCTGTGTAGAAACTTTTTCTTGTTATCTCTATTTGCTTAAATTGCTGAATTGCTTCCATGAAAAGTCTGCAAACATAAGGGAATAATTTGTTTAAGTGGAAGAAGATTGTCTGAAAAGAAAAACTGAAAATATTCCTAATATTTCTCCTTCCCTTTTTTTTGTACCAGTATCCAGCTGCCCTAATGAATCTTGGAGCCATTCTCCATCTGAATGGTAAACTGAAAGAGGCTGAAGAAAACTACCTCCTTGCTCTTCAACTTAAACCTGATGATGTCATCACTCAGTCCAATCTTCGCAAATTGTGGAATATCATGGAGAAACAAGGTTTGAAGACATCCAAAAGATGATGATGAAAACTCTGAACTTTTTGTTCTTAAATTGATTAAAACCATGAACTAGAACTTCCACATGGTTGTCCGATCAGAGGACTCATTGGACTTGACTGCAAGGATCAGAGGTCTTAATTGCTGCTAGGAGAAGCTATTCTGCTTTTTTGGCCTAAGTTTTTTTGCTACATAAATAGAAAAAGGGAGACTTTGAGATATTCATGAAGGACTTGTTACCCCACAAAAATATTTAGAAATAGCACTTGAGAAAGGTGTTTTGGCATATTTGATAAATCATTGCAAATCCCATATTGCTCACTTTTGGGTGCGTACTTGAAATGTATGCTGTCATAGAAATACTAAGGGAAAATTGTACAGTATACACTAAGCCATATGGGACTAAAAGTGGTAATAGTAGGTTAAAGTATTTTCCTGATACTGTAACTCATTAAAATGTGTACTAAATCCAGTGTGTTTGCAGTTTGTCTTAATGCTGCTGTATCTCACTTTAGGACCACTTACTTACCAATTTCACAGCTATGGCCAATTTTTTTTTTTTTCAAACCTGTCACTTGTGATTAGATGACAGCATTCATAATTGTTTACTGAGAATATGCGTATGATTTCAGCTTGTTAAGTTTTAATGCAGTTTTCTTGAGATACACAGTCAAATGACTGTGGGCTAGACAGAATGAGCAAGGAACTGCCCATATTCTACATCAGATGTGTATGTAGAGTGGTAAAAAAAAAAAAAAAAAAAAAAGTCCAGAGGTATGATTTAGCAATACAAGCAAGACTGATGTTTGCCCTGGTATCAAAAGAGTGTGGTCAGACTGTCATCTTAAGAAAAAAAATAATTTGTATTATAGAACAATGTGTTTGACTCTCTTTACATTGCTGTCAGATGAGACCAACTTTAAACTGGACTCTGCATACAATATTTTTGCAATAACTCAGCCAAGTGAGATTGAAAATATTAGTGCTTGGATATGCCACAAATGAGACTTCATGAGCAACTCAGAGAAAAGGGGATGTTATACATTGGTGAGGCTAGCAAATAACTGAAGGGACTGGATTAGATCATGCCTAAAACAGTGTAGATCAAGAGAAAACTGTAAAGGAGGTTGCCAGTTACTTTTCACAGTGGTGGTGTTTTAAAAAATATTACCTAGTCAGATTCTAACCAAATATTAGCATTCTTTTTGTATTCTGACATGTGTGCTAGCAGCAGAGCTGTCAAATATCTAAATATGTTTTTGGTGAGGTTCAATTTATTTCTATTTCAGAATGATTTGGCCTAGTTACTGTTTTAATCTTCAGTTTTTAAATGTAAAAATAATTTATTTTAAATTGCAGTGTATTGAAGCTTTAGTCAGTTTTTTCCAGGCCATTTGTTAACCGCTTTCTTTCTTTGGAATAAGTATTATTGCTTGTAAGAAAATTTACTATTTCATTTAATGACCTGTTGGTATCTGCTTCAGTGTTCTTTTCATAACGGTAGATATAATGTTAAAGTGGTAGAGCACCTTGAACTGAAGCTTCTTCAGGATCTTCTGTTAAAAACTCTTTAATACTGAGAAGGGGTTTGGGTTTTTTTTTTTTTTTTTTTTTGCTTCTTAACTGTTGAGCGCCATTCCAACAAAACTGTAGAGAAGAATACTTTGCTGTATTTATTTATTTATTACTTGACTGCAGCAACGTTACCTGCCATTAACACAACAGTCTCTAAGTGTTGCTATTCCTTTTATTTGGTTTTCCTTGCATTTTTTGTGGTTAGTGTGTGTACCTAACAGGAAAGGGGACACTTGAGTTATACTCTACCTTCTCGGTCATTCTCCCCTTACACTTGGATTTTAAATCTGTATTGAAATAGATTGGGGAGTAGCTGTTTCAAAGTCAGTATAGTAAAAAATTGAATAGTGTGTGTTTCCTTTTCTTTCCTCTTGCTCACTAAAATACTGTAAGTTGCTAAGTTTACAACTGGCCTACCAGAAGGGCCAGAAGGGCAAGATTGTTTGGTTTTGTGGAGAGTGTCAAGTTTTTCCTCAAATAATGTTATGGCTGGAAAAGCRAAATTGAAGGATCAAAAGTTGAATTTCTACTTTATCATTGAAACCAGTGTTAGAATACAATGGTAGCTTGAACTTATTCTCCTGCTTTACTGACTTTCTGGAAGAAGTATAGAAATAAATTAGATAGTAACTATAACTGAACTCAGTATAAAACTGTGGTATCCTGCAGCKTTATTTGCTCAACAGCCATCAAACTTCGATGGCTTCTTGGTCTTAATCATTCACTATGTTATTTGTCTCCTTCAACTTGTACTCATTCTTGTTTAGCAATTTTTATTCATTGCACAAAAGGGGGAAARGGGGAGCACTCCTGTGATGCAGTGTCATGCTTGCATTGATAACTGGTTTTGTTTGTTTCTTAAAAAAAAAAATAGAAAAGAAAGAAAAAAGTACTAGCATAAATTTAACAAGAATGTCCCTGAATACATTTTTTTAATATAGGTCTGGGCTTGATAACTTTCTTCTTTTGGGATAAATTTAAAACATGTTTAAAATATGTCTCTCTGCTCAGGGATTTACGGTGGATTATTGCAGACAGTGCTAAAAAAAAAAAAGAGCACAAGACAAGTTTACTAAATTAAAATTTTATTTTTTGAAAAACTGTTATTTGTATAAATTATCAGACTTGTAGGCTTTCCTTTTTGTAGAAATAATTGTTTATGTGCCAGATAAGAGAATTTCAATTTTGTTTTCAATAATAAAGCATTGATAACTAATACACTGCGCATTCCTTTATCTGTTACTGTAACAACAATTTTTTTCAATTATTGTAATTTAGTGAGTTATATTGACTGTTTTATGTATGGGAGAACTATATAGCGTAAGTAGAGTACAACCTATCACAGCTGGCTTTCTTCTATATTATAATTATACTTCAGCTGATATTTTCAAAAAGGTTCTCTGGAAGCATTTTTTAATATTTCTGCTCACTAAATCTAACCAAAGGGATATGGTAACTCTTATTTTGATTGTTGTTTCTGAACTCTATGGGAATAAAAGCTGATGAATAACCTATATTTATGAATTATTTTTATATTGACATACAAACACGATGTCAGTAAAAATGCTTCTAAAATGTATAATTGGCTACAAAAGCTGGAAAGAAGACTTCATTTACATACATGGTCTTTTTAGTGTCCAAGATCACCTTTCTCTCGTGCTGCAGTGTCACATGATCAGTTTCAAATCTGCTGCCTTCCTGCGCGGGAGATGTTATGAAGTGACATGATTCTTTGACCTTTTGGTTTTCTCTTAATCTTCTATGGACAGAGCCTTCTTAGCTCAATGGACCTAACACTACTGTTCTCATACCTTCCTAGTTCTGTTGCATTCAGGTCCTGTGCATTGATAGATTTGCTCTACAGTTGAAAAATATTGATGGGCATGAGTAGAGCACTAGAGAGGCTTTGGGTCACTGACTTCCAAATTCAACTGTCATGCCTTATTTTTGTCAAAGGTCAAGCCTTGCTTTCAGACATGGTCATTCCTTGCTTAAGTAAATTTTGATGAAATGGCAGATGACGTATACGGAGAATGCAAAGAATAATCTGATTTGTGTCACTCCTTTCCCATGGAAATAGCGTCTAAACATGTGCTTGAACTCCTGTTCTGGCTTCTTATCCCTAAACCCTTCTCTGTGAGATCCTGTTCTATCTGCCTTGTGTTGTGCTTCCGATGATCTTGTTCTTCCAAGCATCCTGCTTTTTGGGCAGCAGATACCTGATACATCTCCATTTCTGATGGAGGCACATGGCAGCTCTGCGGTGGCTTTTTAGTCCTGCCGTCTTTTACAGACCCATGTGAACTTGCTCTCTGTAGCTGGCACAGATGGCTGTATTACTTCTGGAGTTTAAACTGATATAATGGTAATGCACTAAATTATTCTACGTAAATATACCAGCTCATTTGGATCTGGCTTGGGACTCTCTAACATGGCTCTGTGTTGTAAGCATTCCCATAGCTTTGCCTGACAGGGCATGCAGGTAGCATGAGTGAGTCTTTGCCTCCAGTTCAAGTGTGAGAAAAGTCAACAACAGCTGAATTACTATGTTTATTTTGCTGCATCCCTAAGGGTTGCAAAGGAGAGATTTTAGTGAGAGAATCTGGAGATTTAGAAATAAATTGTGGGAAATCTAAAGAGAATCCCATATAACCATTTACCTTTTTGAAACTTCTATTTCTGGTCCTTTGAAATAAAGGAGGGACTCCGCTCAGATGTTATACAGGCTCCCTCAGCTGGACTGACTCTGCAATTTGAAAAGTCCCTGCCTTGCTTCACATGGGTACTGATTGTTTAAATCTCTCGGAGATTCAGTAGTGTGACTTTGGAAGAACATGTTTTAAGCAATAGAATATATCCTATGTTATGCAGGGGGTGGGGAGGGAGGTGTCAGGGAGGAGATGCAGACATTTTTGTGGAAATGAGTAAGAATTTTAGGGGGACAGGCTTTATTCCAACAACAAAGAGGGAACCCCAAGATCAAGTTATGCTAGAATAAATGACAGGGAAAGGTATGCATCAGTAAATTAAAAAAAAATGCAATACAGCCTTTAAAAAAGTTCTTTTGGTATAATAATAGATCAAAACCAAATATTACCAACCAGAAATGTTGGCCTGGGAAGATGGTATAATGGAGTTGAGGACGTAACAATATATTCCCCATGAAACACTGAATATACGCTTCAAGTTATGCCACTTGTTTAGAAAACCTTTACAGCTGTGTTTGTTTTCAAATTTCAAATTGATGTTTCTCCCTTCCCCATATATTCTTTATTTTATCATATTTACCCTGTGGCGGTGCACTGGCTCTTTGGTGGTACCRCAGTTCTAGAGTTGGACAGCTTTGAAGGTTACGTATAAGGAAGCATTTCAGAAGGGCAGAAACTTCAGAGTGGACCTTCTAGAAAGGTGTAAGATAAAATAGATTAAATCATGCATTYTTGCTATATACTCATTTATTTTGAATATAGTTTCAGTGACAAAGCGTAATTGCATTTACTTACTGAAATTATTGAGCTTACAGATCTTTCTGTGCAAGGTTTGAAGATTAAATTKTTGTTTATATTTACAAATCTGTGTCATTTGTGTGCATTTGAGCACAAATTTGTTTTAAAAAACCTTAAGATTTCCTTTTGAAGAAACAGGTGTGGAAGCCATGTGCAGTGAGAACATTTGTGGTGTGGTGGGGTTTTTTTGATAGAACTTGTGCATAAGTCTATATTTCCTTGCATCACCAGTCCCTTAGCTGCTGACATTCTATTTTTACATGGATATTTTTGTTTATCTGCAACTCTGAACCTGATTGTATTAAGCAGTGTTCCTGCAGAGTTTGAATAGTTTAAGCCACAGGTTCTGTTTTGAGCTGAGCAGAAATGAAACTTGGCTTTGATGGCTAAACTTAAGTTCAGTTTTGATTTCGGGAATGATTTAACCCAGGTGAACAGATTTTTCAACCCAATAATACAGTGATTTGCTGTACCAGGTAATCACGGAAAGTAGAGATTATCTGAGAAGCTTTGCTTGTTTCTTTTCTGGATTTTTTTTCCTGTCAGCAAAACATTTTTGTCCTTTTCTGGAGAAATATATTTTATTTTGTCTCTAATTTTCTTGAAAACAGATGTTCCTGCATACCCATTATTTTTCTTTATTACAATGAGAAATTAAATTTACATAGAATTTATTATTTTGACATGTTTGTTGCAACCACAACCATAAGTTTCTCTACAGTACGTGAGTGTATAATAGAGTGTATTGTTCTTTATATTAAATCAATTCCCTCTTCTGGTTTCTATCCAATATGCAAAGCCAATCATTACAACAAAGAGTCACTTTTGCACACCCACAGTTTCTGGAATTCAGCATTGTTCTTCCTATTGTGGCAGTGAATATTTTCATGTGACAACATGAAGATGTAGGATGCTAGAAAATATGTCTTATTCCTGCTGTAGAATTGGATCTTTTCTTTCTTCTCAACCACCATAATTTCATAGCATTTTTTGTCCTTTGCTACTCCTTAATGAAAGTCTTTAACAATTGCATTAAAAAAAAACAACAAAAAAACCCCATACTATTAATAACAACAGAGCTCTATGAATGGCACCCATGCCTTAAAATTCATGAATAGAGCATAGTGGCTCTGTCATAAAAAAAAAAAAAAATCTATTATTTTAATTGCTGTTCCTCCTTCTGAAATGCAGAAGTTTCTCTATGAAGTTTGTGAGTGGCAGTTAATCTTTTAGCTATGTAACTGAAAATCTGTTTACATTTCTGTTTTTTTGGGGGTTTTTTTGTTGGGGTTTTTTTTGTTGTTTTTATGGAATGTCTCCTTGCATAGAATGATTTTTTCCCCTTTCTCTTTTCCTTTGTTAGTTTTATGAATGATTTAGAGACTAGAAGAGGAGCCGCTTTCCTTGAAGCTAAAGGCAGAGAACAGCTTTGGGTGTGAATTGAGCTTCTCCATCGGTTTTGTGCCTTATTGCCAAAGATGTTAAAAAGAAAACTTGTTTTGCTTTTTCGCAAAGACTGTAAACTATGGACCATTTAGGTCTACACCAAGTCTCTCATTAATATAAGTTTTAAGTATTGATGGAAAGATTCAGTAACTGATAATTTTGTCCACCTTTTCTAACTGTATCAGCTTGTCTAGTAAGAGAGCTCCTTTCCATCTGGATCTTTTCTGCCTTTGCTACCTGTCATTGTTCAGTCTAAGAAGTACAGATGGGTYAAGCGAAGATGTATTGCCGCAAATTCTTCAGATGGGTCAAACTTTTCTGCCTGCAGTGTTATGACTAAAAAAACCACCAAATATTTTCTTGCTGATTTTCAAAAATCAAAAGTTTAAAAACCCAAAACTTAAATGAAAAGCTAAAAATGGTATAAACTATTCTAAGTTCCTTGCAAGTGCTGTTCGCAAGTTTTTATTGCTTATCTCATGAGATTATGGTTGACTTACAACTGACTTCAACATTCTAAGAATAACTCTATATCAAGTCAACAGGTTTTGCATTTCATCATGCTAAAGACATGTTTTATACATGTGTGCACATGCATGTCACATTGGCACCTTCAAAGCTGTTTTGATAATCTTCCTTGTCAGCACTGCACATATTTACCCAATTTATTTGAGTAAGTTATTTACTGTAAGTTTTATTCTGATTCATAGGAAAACTTTACTCTRTTTGGTGTGGGGAGAAGAAAAAGAGGTCAAGCCATGTGAAATCAGATGTGCACTGCTCAAGATTTTTGTGGTCTGTCAGTAGTGATATATAAATGTCAATTAGAGGTGACCATATAAAAGTACATTTTTGTTTAACCCAATGAAGCTGGTGATTTTGAAAAGAGAAGGAATCCTAGCCTCTGCAATAGAATCGTTAATATTTAGATTTACAGACAGATTAGCTTACTCAAATGCTTTTTATGTTGATCAGTGTAATAATATTTGTTAAAGTTCTATCGGTTTTTGCTGTTTACTTACCTTGGGTTTTTATCACAATTTCAGTTATAGTGCATTTTTTAATCTACTATTTATAAACTAAGGCATATTTGAAATAGTTTTTCAAATTTATTTGAGAAATGACTAATAAAAGATGTCATCAAACAGATCATCTTTTTTATATTTCTTTTATTCTGAGGGAAATTAAGGAGTAAGGACAAGGAAGGAGAAGTCTTGTGATTGTATTTCGTTACCTTTTAGCTTTGTTCCCATATAAACATATAATTAGCTGTACAAAGCCCACAGTGATCCACAGAAAACTGATGCATGCACCTGGGCCCAGGTAACTCCAAGTGAAGCTATGGAAACATATCTCAAGTTTCCCTGGAAGAGGCACAAAACTATGAAGCAGGATCTTCACACCACAGTTAACACCAACTGCAGCTTGTCAGGACATTTACCATAATTTTGCTAATCCTGAAATCAGGTGAGCCCATCTGAGTCTGTTTCTGAATGTAATGTATAAGCTACATGGAGGTCGTACCTGGAACACCTAGAGTATMATACACTCAGTCTCAGAAAGGAGTACTGGCAGGAATTGCGTCAGAAAGTTTTCTTTTTTCTGCAGCTTTTGAACTGTCACAGCCTTCTGGCCTGCAAAGTGTGAAGATAACCACCTAATGGCTGGTATGCTTGGGTTCTCTGGTTGCCTTGGTTGGTAGCTTGTTGCATGTATGTAAAGATTTGATCTTTCATATGCAAGGTATGCTTGGAGAGGGCACACAGGGACTGCAAAAGTATGATTTCTACTGTAAATACCTTTAGAAACTGGACAAGTGATAATTGACCATAGGGAGAAGCTGAGCTGGGAGAAGCAGGCTGGACCTTGATAGTTCCCCAGTGAATGATCAGTGAGGCAGGAGGGAGAAGCAAATGCAGGTTGGCAACCATGCATGGATTTCATCTAGCTAATTTAAAAAATATAATATGAAAAAGACCACCTGTCTTGATTATGTGAATTTTTTGCTTTGCAGAGGTGGAATCCCAGTGATTTCATTAGGCCTAAGGGAAACAAAATGCAAAATGATAGCAAAACTGGACCAAAGCATCCTGAAAGCATTTATAAACAAAGTGTGCAAATTTAAAAGGCCTCTGATTTTGTATCAAGTATTATTACCTTGCAAAGCTATGCAGCAGATCAGACACTGACCTGAACTTACCATCCTCATTTGCTAGAGGGTTCAAAGGCATGTTTCCTGTTTTGTTTTTTTACCACCCGAATTAAAAAGTAGCCATAACAACTCACTAACAGCTAAACAAAAAGCAGGAGGGGCTGGGGGGAAATGTCCATTTTGATCCTAGCCCTAAGACAAAAAAAACCCCCATATTTCTGAAAGCAAGTCTATGGAATTTGATGCAAGAACAGAAGCCACTTTAATTCAAGATTTGATGAGAAATTGATTTAACTAGGAAAAGTGCCATGATGCAGAAATGTGGGCTTTTAAAACTGAATTCAACATAAACTGCAGAAAAGAAGGCATTCAATGGCAAAGCAAGGGGAAGAGCAGCCATTTAATAAAGTATACAGGATTTATTTTTTTTGTTTTTTAAACAGGATTCCTGGAGACAAGTCTTACTACTTCAGGGGAAAAAAAAGGCAGACAGACAACGTGGGAAGCTGCACTGCAACTGATTGCTTTGTCCATTTTTATTTACTATTGTAAAAATACCAATTGATATTTGGGCGCCCAGAAATTTGRGTTGAATGGGACTGCATGACATTTTTTGGCAAATCCCAAATTGTCACACCCGTCTTGGCTGTTTCCTGTTTAGGATCTCTGGAAGTGACAAGATGAAGAGATCATCTCTCGAACTTCCCTAACTCTAGTCTTCCCATAGYCTCACTCCTACCTTTGGCTCTTGTCCCTGCTTGCCCTGCTACATTCATTGCAGACAGCACTGTCCCAAGAGCAGTGATTTGTTTCTTCTACTTGGCTGTAAAGTAGTCTACTCTAATGGGACTGTATAAATAAAAGTAATTAGTTTTTCTGCCTCATTCAGGGAACTATAAGTAAGAATAACAGGGTATGCAGATCTAACTTACATAAATTACTTATTTATAGGCTTAATAGATTTTTAATATGCACCTCTTTTTGCCTCTTAAATGACAAGAAAAGGCAGTAATACTTACAACGTAAAATTGCTTCATACATTTCAGATCAGAGAGACTGAGAGAGCTGTAGAAATGATAGATTGACTTATACTGGATAAGCAGCATCACTTGGTGTTGGATTTCTACTTTTAATTCAACATTGGGAATGATATAACCCTACCCCGTACCTCTTAAGAAAAATTGTACAGGTTCCAACCATCTGTTAAATTAAATGTTGGTGATTACTATGAGCATGTAGGGCAGACCTGCTACAAGGGGGATGATAACTCTGTGCATATAGCTAAGCCCTAGGAGCCTACTCGATTCACAAAGTCGGATAGCCAATTAGAAGAACGGAAGGATTTTTTCTTAGTGCAGTCTGATTCACTGCATAGTTTAATGGTGATGATTCGCTCCGATCCTTCTATATTARATACCATATATCCTGTGTCTGAAACACTGAAATGCTGGAAAAGGTCCAGGTAGTTATGTCTTTTAAATAAATGCTTTAATATTTTGATACTTTTCTGGCAGTAATTTCCCCTGCCAGCCATTTCTGTCTTGGTGGTACTTTGAAAACCAGGGSGGGTGGGTAATAAATCAGGCTCTTGATGAGAGAAGTTTTGATTAGTAACGAAATCCAAACAGAACAAGACATAGCACTATATGTGACAAACCTGGAAAAAATAAACAAACATACTATTTCAAACAGGAAACTTCTCAAGGGTCCTTCTGCTTGAGGGCCTGTTCCCAACCAACAGATCTTGTTGCCTTATAGTTTCTACAGCTTTTCAGACAATGTGCCCCTACTTTTCACGTACGTGGCTTGTAAGGAAGAAATCCTGTCCCAATTGAAGATGATAACAGTTTTGTCACTGCCTTGAGTGGCTAGAATTTCAGAAAACTGTTTGGGACAAGGACTTGTTTACATTTATATCTTGGTTCCTCTGATGATTTTTCTCATCTCCTAGGGCAATAAAAATTGTTCTTACACATAGTCTGTTCAGTAACTTTTACATGAGAAACACCTCAAGTACAGTATATTTTTCTGTTAGAGCCTACTGCCTCACTCGGACAGTGTGAAGCTGTGTTATTAAGAGCATCAAGACAGAATCTGCTTTAAAGCATCAGTGCTGGAGCAGAACAAATGCTGGTTGCTAACAATGAGTTTTACCGTGCAAGGTCACATTATCAAATTATAACAGGAACACTTAGCAAAAGGAATTTTTTTCTTGTATGTTTAGGAAAATACAATTTGTTGGAAGATATATTCCCTCCAAATGCCTGGAGAGCTTCTGTTATTATGGCAACTACAGTATCCAGCTGAGAACTAATTCATGTTTCAGTTTGTCAAGTGCACAATTATAATTATTTCAGTGCTGTACTGAATGAATGTTAAAGCCTGATAAGAAAGTGATGTCTCTGTCTTTCCTAGGTATAACCCCTCCTCTCAATCTGCAAAAAGCATTATATCTGGTTGTTTTCAGTATGACCTCTCTTATGGACTTCAGCTGCACTTCACAGTCCACTGAGCAATGCTGTTTGAAAATTGATTAAAAACTGTAATTATTGTGGCAGGAACATAATAATGATTGATAGGACAAAGCCAAGTAATCAAGGGGGGGTGAATCTCAGCCTGAAATTTATTTTTGCTCTAGCAAAATATAACTGAAGTAAAAAGCTGTAATTTCTGAAAGTTACGTGGGTTTTTTTACTGGTGTTTTAAATCCAAAAGAGGGAGAAAAATAAAAATACAACCCACCCCCCTAGTAAATCCCAAACCTCTTGAAATTATGTGGTTTTCTGTTATCTTGAGTTCGTATTAAAAAGGGCAGGTTCTAGTTGGTATAAACCAAAGAATCTAGTTCTACATGTGCTATCTCATGAGGATGAGGGTAAAATGTACACTTAATCTTTGTTATTGTTTTTCTTTTGTAAGGTCTAGTTATAATAACTCTTGTATGTCAGTAATTAGTTTTCTCTGTCACAGACTTGATGAACAACTTTTTCCTCTGAAAGGCTAATGCTTTTATGGCTTGCATGATGTTCACTTTTAATGAAAAAATTGTCCCTCAAATTATTTACCAAAGAAAATCCAAAAATAACTTCAGTAATGGATGCCTTTTTCTGTCTTAATTTCATTTTTTCTCAGTGATTGGATTATCACAGTTGCATTGGGCTCTACCTTCCATGTCACAGCTGTGATTTATTGAATGCTCACTTGATTTTTCTAAAAGCATCATCTCTCTCCTCTTGAATAGGTTCAGGATTGTTTGCTAAGCACTTTTTGCCACTGTACTAACCATTCAACTGGCAGATTCCACTTTTATAGGCTAAGGCAAAGCAAACAATTTGTCAGCTCAGTTGAAAGATTCTGAATGACTGAAGCATGAAATCTGCTTTTTTTAAATTCATGAGTCATGTTGCTCATTAGTTAGTGTTTTTAAAATACAAAATGCAATCTTCTAATCTAATCTTCAGTTTTAATATTGCTTATACATTGATGAAGTCTACCTTTTCAAAGAAGTGCTGGAAGGGTTAATCATTGTTTTTCATGTAGATCGCCTTGCAGCTTCTCAGGGGCTTAACTTGCACCTGACTCTCACAGTCCCATAGCTTTTCTTCCTTCAGTGCAGGTCTGTGCAATGGCAGGAGCTTAAAGCATCAGGGCTTAACATCCTCGTGGCAGTATAAAAGATTAAGCATGTATACCTGACATGTAAAAGCTTCCCACCCCAAAATCTCAAACCCATTAATGATGACAACACTTTYGATTACAAACTTGCTTGCTAGACTTAGAATAGACATTTTGGTGCTTGAAGCTCACAGAACGTCTTATCTTTCAGGACCACCTTAAAAGGAAAGAAAGGTCTGGATTTTTTTGAGCTTCTCCTTAAAAAAATACCAAACAAACACAAAACCAACAAAATCCCAAAAACTTTGCAGTTAATTGCAGGCTCCAAATGTGCCTTCAAACTGTTGTGGCTATTACAGGTTATTTGTCAGCTGAGGCTCAGGCACTGTCAGTAGTCMCTGCAAACAGGGGCTAATTTAATTTAATTAAGCAAGAATGCAAGAAGCTTAATTTAAGGCTAGTCACCTCACTTTTGATGTGACTAAACATTTTTTCGTAGATGTTTACTGTGTGTCAACTGGTCTACAGTAACTTGTGTAATATTATCCAYACTGAAAGCAAGAATCTACTTTTTGGAGAAGTAGAAGTTAACATGAGTAGAAGTGATACAGTCTGACCCTAGACTGACCTAGAATTATATCTGAGAGGGTTAACAGAAAAAATTCAAAAATTCATTTTGGCTAAGCCGCTTCTRTAATTGTGCCGGACGATGTGTTTCGTGCTTACAGTGCACAAATGATGACAACTATTACATCTGAGAAGCCAGAATGATTGGATCTAAGGATAGGCCCTTCATGGTCCTTAATGAAATCGATCACAGTACTTGCTCCAGAATATGTAATCTCTAATCCTTTAAAAACATAATATTTAGGAGAGTCACACTAAAAATATTTTTGCATAAAGCAGAGGACTGGGAAAACCAAATTTTAATACATACTTCCCCATTTTAGGTGAACTTAACGAAATCCAGTGAGACCAAATAAGACATATAAAAGTTAGGTTGGGAAAGGCAAGAAAGTAGCAGGACACTAACTGAAATACACAGATAATTTGAAACTGGTCAAAGAAGAASTAGTGGTGCCTAATGCAATCCATCATTAGTAGGAGAAATAGGATACATCAAGGACAGAGAAYGTCATGAGAATATATTAAAGAAATATAGGAAAAAATGAACCCTCTACCATATCTATTTTTCCACCCAGTGCTGTAATAAGGATTAGATGCGTAAGTTTTTGAAAGCTAGCTGTCTATTACAGGAAAGAATAACCCCCACACCCATTGCATCCTATTAAAATACCCACATATTAATTACTCTTTCATAACTGGAAAAATCATAAAGCCCCACTATAATCTCAGGCACATTGCTCTAATTCCAAAGAAATTCCACCAAAGCAAAATGGAGTTGCATAAGCATATGTAAAAAAAAGAATCAAGAGATTTTTTTGTTATTTATCATGTTATTTATTCTTCACTAAAAAAAAGATAGTTATGAAAAGCAATAATTAATTTTTTTGTTAGAGAATGAATATTAGTAAATCCGCTATGGTTTTATTTCCAAATAAGACCTTCACAAAAAACATACAAAGTTAATGGCATCTGTTGTTTACTACAGATTAATCGGTGATGACAAACACATGCCAAATTATTTGAATAGCTACCAGCTCTGTCTTTGATTCTGTACTTGCTAATCCTTGTTTCATAATTCCTGCATAGAGATGAAAAAGGAAATTACTAGCTTTAATTACCTTCTTACAGTGGATTAGAGAAACTAGTTTTACTAGTCACTGCATCTTGCAACACTTTTAGGTTGCAAGAGAGGGTTCCTGTTTTCCTTATGTTTGGACTCAAGATAGTTTTGGCTGGAGGTGGACATTCAGACTACAGAACTGGAGTGCTCGCTATCTTTGGTGCTAGGTAAATGCATTTCGGAGCTGGAGCTTTATGACAAAGGCAAGTCTGCCAAAATTTACCTTAAGGGAAAGTGCTTATTTCACAGTGAGAGCAAATCTGATTTCACCCACAGGTCTACTCCTCTTSTGTGGTTTAATGGTACCTGACTTCAACTCTCTGTAAACAAACATAGCAACACACAGCTCAGAAGAGTAACACTGGATTTAATTCTTTTTTAACATTGTTTGTATTTAGGACTTTCCACATAATCAATTCAGATTAAGGGTAATGCATGAATGTTATTTCTGAACTGAGAATGGATTTTTTTCTACTTACAGGGTTGTGTCTCAGTGATAGCTCTAGCACTGATCGTTAGCAGCCTCGCTTCTGTCTCCAGCTTGGAGGACATCAGGCAGGCCATTTTCAAYAGTAAGAGAGCTGAGATGGAGCACTGCTGTCCCCATGACAAAGCACGCAACATCTCGGTGTTTTCTAATACAGATAGGACTTGTTTTCAAAAGAGTTAAATATTCTAGATTTTTCCTGCTGCCAGTTGTCCAAGATTGTCGAGGTGGTTTTTGGCATGTATGAGATACTGATGCTTCATTTTTTAATGTTTAATTTAGTCTTTAACATTACTGAGAAATTTTGTCTTTCTGTTTAGTGYATTGTTAAACTGTTCTTGCTCACTTGATGATAGATTTTTTCCAAGTGCTCTTGACTTTGACTGAATTATTCAATTGGTTGAGAGGCAATCCATTTCTAGAATATTATGTTTTGAAAATATTCTCAATTTAAAATTACTCAATAAATATGTTTCTTTAGGAAGTTTGTGTTCTTTCTATTACTTTAAAGTACCAAGATTACTAATCATTATGCTGTTCCATTTCATTAAAGTTAAGTGATTTCAAACATTTGAAAAAATGATTTACTCTTACTACTACTCAGAAGCCTCTAACAGCAGAGTCTAAATCATGATTTTGAMAGAGTAGATTTTATTTTATCTTTGTGGTTAACCTGTCTTTGAGCTTCCATATTTAACAGTTTGATTACATCTTTCATTGTTACTACCTTGTTTTTAAAGTGATAGACAAAGTTGAAAGAACTGCATTTCCCCAGAACAAGTGAACTTTTACCTAAACAAAGACTATCAAATGCTGACAGAAATATAAAGCGAGGGAAAGAGAGAGGGAAAAAAAAATACCTGATATACAAGCTTATAAAACAAACAAGAGAAACCCTCCACAAATTGCAGAAAACAAAATGGGTTGCCTAAAGTTAGGTAGAAAAACAGCTTTATCAACTGTCATGCATGTAATTTAGCAACTGCTTTCTTGTCCCATTAATAGTTTTGCATAAGCAAACATATTTAAATATTCAATACCTGAATCACATACCGTTGTGATCAGTAAGATAAAGTATAGGGGTCTAAGCAGAAACTAGTTGCTTTTGGAAAGAATTTGCTGAAAATACAAGCATATGGCTGAAGTTTGCCTTCTCTTTTAGTGAGATGAGGCTTACGTGATGTCTCTCTGTCTGTCTCACTCCTACCAACTTGTGATCTTTGGCCAAATTCTACCAAAAGCGGYATGCAGACAGCTGTCCTGTTAGTAGCCTGAAAATAGGCAGCTGGGTACAGGGAAAAGACTCTGTTATTGTGCTCTCCCCCATCCCCCCCCTCCCCCAGTCCTTTCAGGAAAGAAATGTTGAAAGCAAATCCATATTGGAGAGTGAGAACCTCAATGTGGGAAAACAGGAGCTTGCACCTTTTTAGACATCAGGGAATCTGACCATTAGACGCAACCCATAGGAAACCAGGCCTCATTAGTTCTGCAGCCCACAGGACTGTTTTTCTAACGTAAAGAGGCTCAGCTGTGCAAGCAATTCTTTTCTGAGACTTTCAATCTGGGTGCATAGTTTTGGGGTATATGACATAAGGTATTTTGGACCTGATTTCCAGCAGTGAAGGAAAATTCCACTGAGTTAAATTGTTGTGCATTTGACATTTCTAAAACTCCCATTCCTTGTACGACAAGCAGGAAAATACTGGCAGTCCTGTCATGCAGTGTGTGTACCATAGATTTCAATGTCACGTTAGAAGCTCTGATGTAAAGAGAGATTTAAAACACCACTCACTATTTTATTAATACTGGTGTATTCCKTAATACCTTTTCCTGATGCATCAGAATTTTTACTGTCCCATCACTCCTGCAACATACAGAAGGGTCATAGAGGGATAATTCTCCCATGGCAGAAATACCTTTGAAGCAATACAAAGCAGTATTTAACACTTCAGAGCAACTCTCAAAGGCAGTTTACAATAGTCAGTGAGAAACACTGCTAAACCCAATTGCCTCTGCCAGAGGAATGTAGGTCAGGAAGATGCAATTATCTGTCTAGAAATTGTAAAAGATTAGATTAGCAAGAAAAGATAGGTTAGCACCCTATTCTTGTACCAAAGATCCACAAAGTTGTTAGAAACCACAGCTGAGAAGACCCTCTGTCTTATTTCTTCTTGGAAAGAGAGAGTCCCTGCAAAGTTTACCGATTGATAGCGTTATGTTTGAGGTGCTGTGCGGTATTACTTGCTCAGTGTTACCCACTTCCTGTTGTAATACGGGATTCCTGGAGATCAAGGGAGGTCATGAGATCAGTCTGAAGTACTATGACAAAAATCTTCCAATAAATGAAGCTGTATTTTGAAGCTGACATCAAGGAACAAAATGTCAAAAACACTGAACTAGAAACTGGCCACCCAGTAATACAGTATCTTGACATTGTATCTTTCATTTTAATGTATCCCAAACTATTTAAAATCATAACAAACGGGGATCTCCTTATTTTATGCAGCTGCTTGGGAAGTGCAAAAGTATAGATGCAGTGGGAGCATGCACCCTTGYTATTTAATATTATGTTTGTTACGTCTAGCTTTAAGCATTGGCAATACTACTCTGTTATCTGTGATTTTTTTATATGACTTTGTTCACAATAGTATTTGAGTGTGTTCCAGTAGTTCATAAACTGCAGCCTGAAAAGCTGACCTGTAGTTCATTTTTATTTTCTTCCCAGGGGAGAAGAGAGTACAAATGTACGTGAATTACTTAAATTTATAGTTGAAGTCTGCCTTATAGTTATTGTTCTAATAGTTTTTTCAATATTATTATTAACAAAGATATCCTATTGTGTGCTTATGCTGGACGTCTTTGGCACAAAAAGATGTAAAAAAGCATCTTATACTCAGAGTGGAATCCAGTGAGGGTTCTGGACCTTAGTTCATAAGGAAGTCTGTTGTTAAAGAGTTTCAGACCAGCCTGTGGAAAAATGGTATCTATTCGTTGGTCAAGATTTTTCCTTACTTCCAAGTAAGATAGATACCTGAAAACTTGCGAATATTGGCTGCTTTAACCTGAAACTTGACTCTGTCCACTGCAAAGAATGTAGAAAGCCAAGGACAACTTTGATATGCTTTTGCTAGTCTATAGTTCTTAGAAGATGATGCCTGTTCAATATTAGTAAATATTTCCATAAGCAATGGTGATTCCACAACCAAAGAACAAAGGAACATTATGTTGCTGTTCAGATGTGACGCGAAGGCGGCATGTGGTAATGAGCCTTTTTGATGAAATAAAGATCATTGACTTTTCCTGCAGTTTGGGAACTGGAAAAAATGCACTGCTTGTATTAGGTAGTGTGTCTCAATCATGGGTCTGATTTGTGACATGTTGAGTTCTGAYTACTGCTTCCAGATCAAACTTCAGCTATGATGGTCTGTGCATACAGTGAGTTAAAAAGTGTAGTTAATTCCATTTGTAAGTGAAATTCAGTAAGATGAGCCGATCTTTAGTAAAGCTAATATTGAGTCTTTATCAGTCACTGGTATTTTTTTGCTTGTGTGTGCTATGTACTCGAATGAGCATTCAGCTTACGGTCTGATTACTTAGCAGAGCCTTTCTGACAAGAAAAGAGATGGAAGTCCTGCTGACCACCAGCACTTAGCTTTTGGGGCCTTAGGAGAGCATGAGTAAATACTTTTAATGGCTTTAGTGTGTTTTCATTGGAGAGCATCAAAACCAGCCGAAGCATGATGAGTCAGAGAAAGCAGCCGAGGCTTTGTCTGCGCAGACGGGTGCAGACAGCCATGCGTTTGATCTGCTTGCACACTGAGCTGCCTGAATGGAAGCCAGCTCTGGCCTGGAAGCCATAAAGACACATTAATACATTGCCGTGCTGGAGCTCATAAGCCTTACCAGTGCTAGGGCTACTTTTGTTTCAATAACCTCCCTATAACTGTTTTTTTTAATGAAGTTGCTCCCATGGTTTGTTCCAACTACTATATAAAATACTCTGTTTTAACAGGACCACAAATCACTGATTYTCAAAGAGAGAAAGCATGAAATGTTTTATATGCTGCTGGACCTGCAAAGTGATCAGTAGTTGTTATTATTATTTGGAAAGTTTTATCAGCTTCTGATTCTACAGGTGAAAAAACCATAAAATTTAATACAAGACCCTGGTCTGGTAGGAGCGTACAAAAGAGCGATAAACCTATCAGCGATGACAATTGTTCTAGTAAACAACTAGTGATAATAGATAGTTTTCTGTTTAAAGTATCCGGAGGGATACTGCAGTCATGTATGACATGGCTGTAGGCTCTAATTTAGTGTTCTGGGCAGCAGGCATAACTCAGAACAGCCACCTGGCGTCCAAAAATTCTGTACCCTGCCACAGCSATTCCTCTGTGTACCCCTGCGCCAAGGGTAGGAATGGCAGGGAGGAGGAGACTGAGCATTGAAGCTTGAGGTTTCTTTATGAGGAGGCAAAGTTAATTTAAAAAAAAAAAAAATCACATAAAAAGGCAGGGAGGGTGACAGAGTGAGTGTGATAAAAACAGAGAGAAAGAGAGATATGAACTAAAAGAATAAAATGATATAACACCCACAGGCCTCCCTTCCGGAAAGGATGGGGAGTAATTGTCAGGAGCTAAACTCAGTATGCTGCAAACTCAGACTCAAACTATCATTAATAATCTTGAGAAATGAGTCTGGAGGATAGAAATGAAACTGGCAGTATTTCAGAGGCAGAGTCGACATCATTGGCTGTCATCCCGTTGAGAGACATGCCCTGTTAGGGCCTGTTAATGTTGCACTCCTGTCAGAGTGACATATAATATCACATGTTGAACAAGTGGCAGACGAGACAGCATGCAGGCAAATTGTTCAGCAGATGGCACAGCCTACTTTACTTACCATCTGAAGTTAGAAAATAGAGCAGACGCCATTTTTTGCATTCACTCTCTCATTCTTTCCAAATACAAGTCTGGGTACTGCTCAGCAACTTACTTCCTTTGTTGTGGCTGTTGAGACAACAGGAACTTCATGGTACAATTATAATATGAGCTATTCCAAGTGGAACTCTAATCTTACGTGTATACACATACATACGTGTTGAGATGAAATTGCAGCAGGGTTGGATGTAAGTTTCTGAGCCATAGTGAGTGAATACTTTGAGAGTATTACATCTCCAGATATTTGTTTTGAGCTGTGAACCACCTATGGCTCATTGTGCCTCCTTTCTTTTTAAAGCCTCAATATGTAGACACACTAGACTTACACCATCCGTCCACATTCTTAATCCTTGAAGGGGAAAAATGTGAAATTTTCTTTGGGAGCTGGGGAAAGAACAGTTAAGCAGCATGATAACTGTTTTCTCTCTCATAGAGTTCAATTCCCATCCTTCTGAAGTAAATTGCGGTATTCTTATTGACTTCGGTGGTGTTGGACTGCACTCTTTCAAACCAATCCACTGACCTCTTAGGGGAAGAAAAAAGAGTCATGAGCCACCAGTTTGGGACAGTCTGAATGGAGTAACGATTTGAATTGAAACAGGTCTTCATATTGATCACCTCCTRGACACTCCTGATTCAGTTTCCCGGTTACATTGGCTTTCTTCCTCTGGCCCAAGAAAGGGACAGTGAAAGACAGGCTATTGCTATGCAAAGTGACAGACAAGGGAAAATGTCATCATTTGTTACTTAGTTTGGTGCTCTTCACACACAGACGAGATACAGTCTCTTCTCTAAGAAGTTTACAGGATAACTAGAAGAGACAGCAGTGTTCAAATACCTCTCAGTCATTCAGAAGAAATCCCAGTCTGAAATCCCAGTCAAAGGTTTCAGAAGACTTAGTAAGGAAAAGTGGAATCAGTAGCAAAYTCTAGTCCTGTAAAGTATTTCATGTTCTCTACAAGGAGAAGAAAAAGGGAAAACCTCACCTTCACAAGTAGAGTATTCAAAGTCACACGGTAACCAAAAAGTATTCTGCCATACTTGATTTTCTTGTGTGGAGCTTATGAATTTATGGGCCCATCCTTCCGCAGGATCCAACTATGTGTCACAAGATAAAAAAAAAATTTAAACCTGAGAATATTTGATTAGTATGGAGTTTAAGTTATGCCTATCCAGAGGTTCATAGATAATGTTCTATGTTTAATATTTTTTTAGAATACTTAGTACTATACATATCAAAATCATGATTAAACAAGCACAGGCATAAAACTCAGTTCTCTAATAAGCCTCAGTTTAGTGTTTTCTTGAAGGGCCATGTAATATTGACTTTTTCATTGAAACTTTATATGTCTGATGACAAAATAAAATTATTTCTTGTCACACATGGAAACATATCTGTTGAGACGTAAGCATAATGTCTTCCCTTCTTTTACGTCCAAGATACAGGAGGTCCCTTTTCCTGTGATATAGTGAGTATWTTATGATTTAGCTTGCATTTCTAGCTTGTTACTAACAGTGTCTCTTGAAAAAAAAATATGTGAAAGCAATGAGAATTGTTATTTCAATCCATGTCATTTTTATAACTTTGCCTATTTGTTTGGCAGATARCTTCTGCTTGCCAGTCTGGTCTGCTGCATACCCCAGCTGGCAAGTCCATTGTATTTCAGATGTAAGTTTGTCTTTGTTACCTAAAATATGTACTAAGTTTGTATAAAAATCTGAGGTTATTTTCTTGGCATCAGCTGACAATTTATGGAGACAGAAAATTTGTAATTTTACTGTGATTGGGGGGGGGGGGGGGAGAGAGAGAGAGAGAAGATGACAAAATTGTGAAAATCCTTTTATGGTAGAAACAGGCTTGGTTTTGAAAACACCTTTCCAAAATTTTTTCTTAAAACTTGGGAATCTTCTTAGGTATCATTCATGGCTCATAAAACATAGATATGAAATAATGCATGTAGTATTTGCAGGAATTTAGTATACCATTAAATATGTAGGTTGATTTTCAGTGGTGACATAACATATAATAAATCTACTTAACAACATTGTTACATATTTCAGTTATTCTCAGCAGTCCACAAACTCCTCAGGCATTTCATTTGCAGAAATTCAATTTGAAACATGGTGATTTCTCTGTTTTTATTGGTGATAACCATCAGCAATATATCTGAATGCAGATATGTTTCACAGAGATTTTTAAAATACTAGGCCAGCTATTGCTCTCACCTTAACAAATGACTTAATACAGATACTGATGGTGAAGTCCAGGGACCCCTCAAAGATGGGAGCTTTCAATGTGTAGGTGTTATAAATTCTGTATCAATGTAAACAAAATTTCCATTTCCTTTTACCACCAAGAAAATTCACGCACCAATTTGACACCTATGTTTTAATGAAAAGTTGTAACACAACAACTTTCTACCTAAGGCTGCTGATAGAGCTGTAATTTCTATCTATTCCTCTTTACTAGTCTTGACCTTGGTTTGTCATAACTCAGTACGTTCCAACTCATTATAAAACTTTTTATTTGGCTCTGCAACATGTCTGTTAATAATCAACTGCTGCTTTGCTGTTAAGATGTTTATGAATAACATGAAATGTATGAAAAGAAAGACAAATGGCAGTTGTAATTATTTTGTAGTTTACAGGAAACAGCCTGAAATTGTTACAGTTATTTTTACATGGGAAAATTTTGGAGAAAGATATTCACAAAGGATGATATAAAACTCCCTAGACTCTTGCTACAATTTAATTGGGAAAGATAGACCTGACGTAGCTCATCTAAATGACCCTATGCCTTTTTGAATTGAATATAGGGGGAGAGATTAGCCTTATTAGGATAATGTTGGCCTTTATGAACAACCCTCACAGAGATTAATAGGGATGAATGAGAAATAGAGCACTAATAAATGTGTAAGCCTTTTCAGAAAAGGCCTCAAGTAGGTCTTGTTTTTCTAAACTATTACGAAAACCTTTACGTYCAGCAAGGCCAATTCAATGGCAGATGCTCAGTTTCCCAAAATGAGGTCATATAGAATGTAATAGGGCTGATATTGATCTCCAGGGGTTTTAAGTCATCCTGTGTGGTTTTCCATTAATTAAGTAGGGCAATTAAAATAATCCTGTGAAGTTAAATTTCACTTCAGCTCCAATTTGCTTAACGTGTTCTGTCCTTTCCAAAACCCACTACTACTCTTCTGGCTACTCGACGGTAGCTATTTGGATATTGTCACACTGGACACTGAGACTACTGGATCTATGCAGCAGACCTTTGAAATGGAGAGACTGTTCTCAGGTACCTATATCTAAGAGTTTAACACAAGCAAAAACCCACATGGCTGATGTGGAGCCGCTAATTGTGTGAAAACCCTTGGTGTATGGCAGAAACAGAGTGAAAGGGTGCCCAAACCCTTGCCCTGAATTTTGGTGGCAAAATCCATTGAAAACATGAGAATACACCTATAAATAAAACTAAATCCAAATACTCAAACAGGCAGATGATAATGAAGGCAGATAATGTTAATAACTGCTTTCAGATAAGGGATCAAGAAAAGCAATCAAAAGGAAAGAAGATTAATTGTTTTATCTCAAGATTATCTGCAATCAGTTGTTGATAGAATCACAAAGGGTGTTTCAAAGCTGTTGTTTAATTAAGAGATAATCCAGAATTATCACATTTAATTATTTTGTAAAGGTCATTATGTCTTCAGTCTTTTTCAGAGATATAACCACAGTGAAGCTGGCTATTAGAATAGAAGAAAAAGAACATATTACTTCAGTGGGTAAAACGACACTGAGCAACGAATACTGACGTATGTGAACAGCTGAGGTTCTTCATTAGATAGACCATATACAAACTAAGTTGTCACATTCTTGAAGAGACAAGTAATTAAACTGGAAGGTTCTGGATAATTTTATGTAATCCAGTGTTTAAGAATGGTCGTTACTGCAGGATCACTGATCTTCAATAATCTCTAGACTAGACAATTAGTCGTCTTATCTCACATGTGTGATTGATGGCTACTTTTAAGCAGGACCCATTTTCAGTACTACTTTTTTCCCCTCCCCCCTTTTGCCCCTGGGAGTTAATTTAAAGTTTTTTAAATAAAGTAATCAGAATATCTTTTAAACCAATTATGATGACATTTGTGCTTTTATTTTTCTTCCCAAATATTGGTTTTCAGCATCTCTTGGAAAGTCCCAAAGCAGTTCTAATGTTTATTTGCCTGTTCTCTTCTTGATGTCTCTCAATATCACAACATATTTTTCTACTGAATATTAAAAAGCAACATTAATCATCCAACAGTAAGGAGAAGAGATTCAGCTGGTATAAACAGGCTCCACTGACTTCAGTAGAGCTATGATAATTTATGACATAAGGAGATCACACAGTAAATAGCCTATTAAATCTAAATGAAATTGCACATGGCATATGATTTATAACACTATTTGTTCTAGGAATTTCTTGACATGATATCATTCCTATTTGGCAAAAGATCTGAAATTTGTTGTTGGAAATTTGGCTTCATTTTAACCATAGCCAGTGGATGTCTAAATAGAGTAAGTGGTAGTAGCAAATCTGTTAGTTTTGTTGCTTAATCTATGTTAGATATAAAGCATTTGTTGTATTATTATTTTAATGCTACATAATAATGAAGTACAATTTATAAAAAAATGTCTTTAATTTTCTTCTTGATTTAAATTTAGTTGAATGAACTGCTAATGCTCTGTTCACATTGATGAACCCATTCAATATTGGAAGCCTGATTTCTCAGAAAACCAAGGCCAGTAATAAGTAGAAACAACAATTGCTTTAGCTCTAATTTGCTTGTGTAATTACTGAAGTTGTATTGCAACATATTCTGGACATTTGCACAGTTTGTTATTTTAACTGGACGGCAATTTTAATTTTGCGTCAGAATAACCACCTTAAACGGACACATAGAAGTGGGACAGAAACATTTGGCTTTCTAATATCAGGCCCCCGTACCAGAATCTAAAATACAGTCATGAGAAGCAAATTGCTATTTGCAAAGCAAGAAACAACAGCCAGATTGTTTCTTCTTCACTTACTGTGCACAGTGTGTGTTGGCACTACATTGCAGTAGCTCAGAAATTTCAAACTGTCAGAAAAAACAAACCATGCCCTACAGACAGCATAGAAGGGTGAAGAAAAAGCACAAAAAGGAAACCAGGAATTCATCTTAATTTAACAAAAGCATGCTATATTTGCCAACAGTGTGGTGGAATCTACTTCTCATTGATGAGTTGCACAGTTTGTCCTTTTTATGCCACTATTCTCTCTTGTTTCAGCTTACAGTACTAAGCTTGATTTAATGGGCAGTGAAACAAAAAGGGAGCCACATCATTCACATTGATGCTCCTTAATTGCATTCTAGTCTGTTTGTTTTAAAGATTCTCTTTTGTATTAGGAAATGAAAGGTATTCCGATTATCTAACAATTCAGCATTGCTTCTTATTTGCATGTCTTTTCTGCATATTTTTAGGACAGTTTGGTTTTATAGAATGTTGTATTTGCTCTTAATTTTTATGAGTTACCATTTCTTCATTAGACTACTTTGTTTTTTATTAAATTTCCAGCAAAATTAATATTATCCTGGATATCACCAATTTGGAGGTCTGAATCATATAATGTAGAAACTGACAGGCTTGCACCTCAGCATTATTCCATCACTTTATAAAGCAAGGCCAATTTTTCATTGCTGTGGGTTTTTCCTTGTGAATTTTGTGCTCTGGATAAACTTGATTTTTTTTTCCCCCTCTGCTCTTTATGTCTATGTATGATCTTATGTGTTTTACAGGTTTTAATATTTGCACCTCTACCTGGATCTAGCACAGACCAAACTGYGTAGAAGAAAAACTGACTGATCAAGGCAATAGATTGCAGAACTCCATTTCATGTGCCCAGTCTCCATAAAGAATGCACAGGAAGAGTCAAGTTCTTCACTGTGTCATCCAAAACACTCAGTGTGGCCTCCAGGAAGTTGCCAAATGCCTGAAGTGTGACGCCAGGGAATGCAGACAGCAATGTAAACCTGAAGCTTTGTGAATGAGCATCCTTTCCACGATGTTATGGGGAAGTTCTTTCCTTTTCTCATTGTTGAGCTGCAGCCTGAAGTTTGGTCTTGTGTGCTTTCTTGCAAGGAGCTGTGTGGTGGTCATGCTTTTTGGGTGAAAGAAGATGAGAACACAATGCTGGTGCCAAGCCTTTAAAATTGATTCCTTTCTTGGGAGAGAATTGTGTGGGCAGGGGCAATACTGGGCACTGCTCAACTGCAGGCACTTAAGCAATGTCAGATCCAAAATGAAGTTGCCAAAAAAGTTTTGTTTTGTTTTATTTTTTTGAGCAGGAGTCTGGACCCTCATTTAAAATTTCATCTGTTTTTTTTCTTAACAGTAATTTTAACGTTTTAAGTCAACAACATGGATGATAAAAGACCCTGGCAAAGCCAACAAAGTGACTTTTCCTATTGTATATTCAAGACATACAGTCTGTCTCTAGCACTTTTTCCTCTGGTGGGGCTCCCCCCCCCAGCACGGGTTGTTGCAGCATGCAGATGCCCCCCTGCACCTCCCCGGCAGTGCMAGGCTCGACGCCGGCAGTCTGCCAGCACGCTCGGCACAGCAGGGAATTGATACCTAGAAACTGAGTCAGGGGGCTATAAAGGTCAGGTGAGGATGGACCCCATCGTCTCCTATCCCTGCTGAGAACTATCCCTAAACTCATTTAAGGACAAGTATGAATTTATTCCAAAACAGTGCTGTAGGCCCAGACAAATGTAATGTTTTCCAGAAGAGTACTGACACAGGCTTTAAATAAGCAAACAACAGAAGCACATGTATAAGGCAAAAATTTAAACAACAGTGGTTGGATTTCTGTCTGCTAAACCGTTTCCTTGGTCTGCTCTTCTGGCCGGTCACGGCAGTCCCATGATCGATTAGTAAATCTGTGTGTTACATGCGGTTTCTGCATACAATCTCTTTTGTAAGTATAATGCACTCTATATGAAGTTATTGGCTGTTGTTGATTCTGCAAAAGCTGAGGGAAAAAATGAACAGAGACAAACAAATATTACCATCTAACTTAAATCTTTAGCCCAGCTTATTTTTGTACACATAATTATGTTTTCCATCCACCCTCTCTATGATCCGTTAGTACTTAATTTAAACCTTTTTTTTTCCATGGGATGAAAATAATTTTCCTTTGAGGCAAATCCCTCCCATCACCTCCAGCTGGCTCCTTTTCCCTTCATTTCTCTGCCCATCTTGCTCTCAGGACAGCCACCTACTTAACCCCTTGTTTATTTATTTTATTTTTACGTTTGGAGTGCTGGTGGTGGGATGAACCCTGGCTGGCAAGACCCTCCTCTGCTCCCCTCCAACCATGGAATGGGAGGGCTCAGCCAGGAAGGGGCAGCCCTTGGCTCTGCTATCGCTGTGGTGTCCCTGAGCCCCAGCAGTGAGACCTTCAGGACGGGGGGGATGCTCTCATGGCCCTTATGATAGACCAGTAATCAACTGTTCATTCTTGCAGACCAAAAATCTTGCAATCCAGTTGCCTGTCTTGTTAAGTCTTGAATCCGTCACACTTGTGGTGTCATTTAAATGAATTATTTTCTAGTCTGTCATCAAAGTGAAACAGCTTCTGGGTTTTCTAAATTATTGTTTCACAGTATGTATACGTGATTGATGAAAGCGAATGCAAGTAATGGGATTGAAAGCCTGCAGAAAGCTTCTAAATGAACCATTCCATCATTTTGATCTGGATCGAGATCTGGAAAACAACAAATGGGCAACAAAGACCATCAAGAGTATGAAATGGCTTCTGCATAAGGAACAACAAAGTTAGCAGTCATCAGCCTGGAAAAGACATACTTGATGGAGGGGAGGGGAAATAATACAGATTTATAGACTCCTTAATGGCATGCAGGGGCTCAACAGATATTTCATTCTCTTTACCACAAGATGGAAAGGCAAATAAAATAAAGTTGATGACAACAGGTTCAAAACAAGAGTACTCTTAACAAGTATAATGTGGATGCTTAAAGTTCAGTTGCTGCTCAAGGGAGGACTGGCTAAGTTCAAAGGAGAAAAATACTGAGAGTTACTATGTACACAGGAACCCTATCTAGATCAGTATGTCCCCAACTTGAAAATGACTGGAGTTTGTGAGTGTTACGGTGAACTATTACTTTCTTTTGCTGTTATAATCATCTCTAGATAATCATATATGGCTACTGTTGAGAGTGGGATACCAGGCTAGATGGCACTTCAATTTAACCTGGTACACTATTCTTACTTTCTTACTTTCTATTGCTTTTTTATTTAAAGGATAAAATAAGAGAGATTACAGAGCTGTAGAATACAGAAAAACTCCTAAACACTGGTTCACCATAAATTTATTAAAAAAATAGACTCTTCCATTAATAACTCCAGAATAGTTGATATGTTGTTGAGAATTCACAGTTTGGAGTGATGAAAACAGTCCAACAAAGAAACTGTAACTACTCTGCCTTCTTACAAACTCCCAGATTTGGGAGGCCAGTCTGACTGGAGCATATGATTTCAGATGGCTTATACATTTTACAGTTCACAGTAATGACATTAAATGAGAAATAACTTAGTGTCAGGAGCGGCCTGGAGTTTGAATAATGGTGGTGCTGAAGTAGAAAAAAAGCACTTGTCTGGTCCAAAAAAAAAAAAAAAAAAAAAGCCTGGCCCATGGAATGGCAACATTGCTAGAATTAAATGGAGAAGAGAGGTTTCGTGGTATTTCTGCGTAACAGCTTATCCTCCTTTCCTCTTTTATACTTGAAATATATCTGATTTTCCTCCTGTTGTTCACTGTCGTCTCTCTGCAGGACTGTGACAGAGTGCCACAACAGTCTCCCTCCTGTTATCTCCCTGAACTAGATACACAATTTACATAGAAAATATGATGGTTTATTTTCTGTATGTGCTTTTAATCTACTGCTGTTTGAATGTGTAGTAAACAATACTGTGTGGTTGTTCCACCCCGCTGTAACTATATTGATATAATTTTAATTTTTTCCTTTAAATTGTTTCTATGTAGTTCTCACAATAACTTTTCATTCTGAAGAATAGTTATCAAAGATTTAGAAAAGACGCAACTGTACAGAGCTCAATGACTGTGATGATCAGGTCGAGTGCTTATGGGTAAGGATGAGGGGGAAGGCCAACAAGGCAGATATCCTGCTGGGAGTCTGTTATAGACCACACAGCCAGGATGAAGAGGCAGATGAAGCGTTCTACAAGCGGCTGGCAGAAGTCTCACCATCGCTAGCCCTTGTCCTCATGGGGGACTTCAACTTTCCCGACGTCTGCTGGAAATACAACATAGCAGAGAGGAAACAGTCTAGGAGGTTCCTGGAGTGTGTGGAAGATAACTTCCTGACGCAGCTGGTAAGTGAGCCTACCAGGGGAGGCGCCTCGCTTGACCTGCTGTTTACCAACAGAAAAGGACTGGTGGGAGAAGTGGTGGTTGGAGGACGCCTTGGGCTTAGCGACCATGAAATGATAGAATTCTTGATTCTTGGTGAAGYAAGGAGGGGGGTCAGCAAAACCACTACCATGGACTTCTGGAAGGTGGACTTTGGCCTGTTCAGGACACTGGTTGAGAGAGTCCCTTGGGAGGCAGTCCTGAAGGGCAGAGGGGTCCAGGAAGGCTGGACGTTCTTCAAGGAGGAAGTCTTAAAGGTGCAGGAGCAGGCTGTCCCCACGTGCCACAAGAAGAGCTGGCAAGGAAGACGACCGGCCTGGCTGAACAGGGAGCTTTTGCTGGGACTCAGGGACAAAAGGAGAGTCTACCGCTGTTGGAAGAAGGGGCAGACAACTCAAGAAGAGTACAGGGATCTCATTAGGTCATGCAGAGAGAAAATTAGAATGGCAAAAGCCCAGCTAGAACTCAATCTGGCCACAGTCATAAGAGACAACAAAAAATGTTTTTACAAATATATTAACAACAAAAAGAGAGCCAAGGAGAATCTCCATCCTTTATTGGATGTGGGAGGGAACATTGCCACCAAAGATGACGAAAAGGCGGAGGTACTTAATGACTTCTTTGCCTCAGTCTTTAGTAGTCAGACCAGTCCCTGAGCTGGAAGACAGGGAGGGAGAGCAGAATACACCCCCCATAATCCAAGAGGAAGAGGTTAATGACCTGCTATGCCGCCTGGGCACTCACAAGTCTATGGGGCCGGAYGGGATCCACCTGAGAGTACTGAGGGAGCTGGCACAGGAGCTTGCCAAGCCACTCTCCATCATTTATCACCGGTCCTGGTTAACAGGGGAGGTGCCGGACGACTGGAGGCTTGCCAATGTGATGCCCATCTACAAGAAAGGCCAGAAGGAGGATCCAGGGAACTACAGGCCTGTCAGCCTGACCTCGGTTCTGGGGAAGGTTATGGAGCAGTTCATCTTGAAGGTGCTCACGAGGCAGGTGCAGGACAACCAGGGGATCGGGCCCAGCCAGCATGGGTTCAYGAAAGCTGCTTGACCAACCTGATCTTCTTCTATGACCAGGTGACCCGCCTAGTGGATGAGGGAAAGGCTGTGGATGTGGTCTACCTGGACTTCAGTAAAGCCTTTGACGCTGTCTCCCACAGCATCCTTCTAGAGAAACTGGTGGCTCATGGCTTAGATGGGTGTACTCTCTGCTGGGTAAAAAACTGGCTGGATGGCCGAGCCCAGAGAGTTGTGGTGAACGGAGTTAAATCCAGTTGGTGGCTGGTCACAAGCAGTGTTCCCCAGGGCTCAGTTTTGGGACCGGTCTTATTTAATATCTGGACAGGCTGGATYGATGGGCCGAGGCCAATTTTATGAGGTTCAACAAGGCCAAGTGTTGGGTCCTGCACTTGGGTCACAACAACCCCAGGCAACACTACAAGCTTGGGGAAGAGTGGCTGGAAAGCTGCCCGGCGGAAAAGGACCTGGGGGTGCTGGTTGACAGCCAGCTGAACATGAGCCGGCAGTGTGMCCAGGTGGCCAAGAAGGCCAACAGCCTCCTGGCCTGTGTCAGAAATAGTGTGGCCAGCAGGAGTAGGGAGGTGATAGTGCCCCTGTACTCGGCACTGGTGAGGCCGCACCTCGAATACTGTGTTCAGTTTTGGGCCCCTCACTACAAGAAGGACATTGAGGTGCTGGAGCGTGTCCAGAGAAGGGCAACGAAGCTGGTGAAGGGTCTGGAGCACAGGTCTTATGAGGAGCGGCTGAGGGAGCTGGGGTTGTTTAGCCTGGAGAAGAGGAGGCTGAGGGGAGACCTTATCGCTCTCTCCACAACTACCTGAAAGGAGGTTGTAGCGAGGTGGGTGTTGGTCTTTTCTCCCAAGTAACTAGCAATAAGACAAGAGGAAACGGCTTCAAGTTGTGCCAGGGTAGGTTTAGATGGGACACTAGGAAAAATGTCTTCAGTGAGAGGGTTGTCAAGCATTGGAACAGTCTGCCCAGGGAAGTGGTGGAGTCAGCATCACTGGAGGCGTTCAAAAAATGTGTAGATGTGGCACTTCGGGACATGGTTTAGTGGGCATGGTAGTATTGGGTTGACGGTTGGACTTGATGATCTTAGAGGTCTTTTCCAACCTTAATGATTCTATGATTCTACTTGTCGTAAATGCAACTAAACCACAAATGAATAAAAGCTCAGATAAAAGTCAAACGTATTTTTAGTACTGTACTCTGCTTTCTTAGATAGTAAATGTGGATTTTAATGAAAGTAAAATGAGTGAAAAAGCTAATCTAATCACTGAATGAGACAACCCTTTCCAGAGAATCTTTGGTCTAAATCTTTAMAATAAATAAATTAAATCACACTAAATTAAATTAAATTCTATTGGGTGCGTAATATGCTTATGGTTCACACTTAGGAACTAATACTCTGCGTATCACATATGAATGAAGACAATATTGGCCTTATATATATACATATAAGTTTGTAGTTTCAGCTCTGCTTTCACCAGAAATGTTGCATATTACTCATTAGTGAATGCTGAAAATGACACTGTCAGATGGGATGGCTGAGTTTTTTCCCAGAATGGAGGTAAGCAGAATTGGCAGTTAACAAGCTGATTCTGTTGACTGCTACAGCTTCTGAAGGGATGTTCACTGAACGAGTAATCATTCAGCAAACAGGCATTTTAAGGAGCAAGGCTAGTACAGATTAGCCCCAAAAGGGCCCTATATACTTACTTCCACATCTGTAACTTCAACTGCAGGCCGAAAAAAAGCATTGCATATATCCAATTATTGTTTGAGGTGTACAATGCCATGAAACAACTCAGACACTTAGGAAGTATTAATTCTTGCAGTCTAAAAGAAGGAGGAACAATTACCTTCCTGTGCTTGTCAGAAGGCTGTGAGGAAAGAGAGGTTCTAGCCAGGAATAAGGAGTTTTTAAGATGCTGTGATGTTAATTGCTAAAGTGAGCGTAAGCCAGTGCGCTGCTCTGTGTTTACAGTTTTATCTCCACAAGCTAATTGTTAGAGCAAATGTCAGCATTTGTATGTCTAACTGAGCATTGAAAATGTGTAAAAGTAATTTGTGCAGAATTGTGCCCATAAAACTAGAGTTCTTCCAAAACACCTGGTTCAGCAAGAAATTTGTTGTATGAAATAAAATAAAAACSTCCTACCACATCTCAGATCTTGTCATAGAAGGCACCATCTAAGGGTTCCTAACAGCTATTTTAGTGGAATAATGCTTGACTATCAATGTCAGGCCCTAAATGGTGCAGTGGAAGATGGTCCAAATTTAAATTTCCTTAAAAGCTACAGCCTTGTCACATTGTTTCTTTCAATAGGAGGAAGAATTATCCACATTTTTCCTTCAAATGGCTAGACTCTTTTAGTATTGTCAATATTTTTGCATAGCATTTTCTGACAAAAAGTATAAATCCAACAGCTATTGTGTTTATCCATGAGCAGTTACTCTGCTAGATTTGTGAATGACTAAGTAGATGTTGGTCAAAGAAAAAAACTTTGAGAATTTATGCTTAACCTGATAAATAATATTAGTAAAAACAAACAAACAAACCCTGAAAAAATAACAAATAACAATGTTTCATTTTGTCACTTTAAAAATGAATTCTTTTGGGGTTTGCTCCAGAATGAATTTTTGCTTCAGAATGGTATTTCAAGAGTAAATGACCCTATGTTTGTTTTAAAACTAATAGCGAAAAGGGAAAGCTAGCAACCTGCCAGACCCAAATGAGTTACCTCTTCGGTAAAATAAAGAGTCTTGCTAAATCCAAACCAACATGTTGTTTGTTTACAGCCCTGAGACTTCCCCATGGGGCACTAAGGCAGATGTACTCAGACTGGGGCTGCCTCCAGCGGAGGGTTCTGACCCCACAGGTGGTCACTGGTCCCACCATACAGTTTGGGACTGCACTTAGGGCTGAAAAACAGCAAAGAATGGATGTTGAAGTAATTCACCTTTCTGAGAGAAGCTGATCAGGAACCCTTGAGCAAATGCTTTCTCTCAAAAAATGATAATTTGTCAAGACTAATATTTTTACTGGAATTGTAYGTTTGAAGAAAAAAAAATCTGTCTGGAGTTTTGTGTCAAGCAAAATTCCTGAATAGTCCAGTGATTAGGCAGGATGTGGGACACCTAGATTAAAATCCTTGCTTTAGTCTTATTCTTTGTAGTCCAAAGAAGTTGTAATTATTTATGGAAAGCGGGACAGTTCAAACAAATGAATTAGGGTTGGTGAATTAAGACCAAGGACCAGAGCCTGGACTGCATACAAGGCAGTCTACTGACTATTTATAGGTGGGGAAAAAAAGGGGTTTAGTGCAGATTAGGAATTTCTGAAATCTTTCCTTGCCCTTGTAAGAAGCAAATCCAATTCTGTTTTTTATCTGGCTGAGGTCCAGGTCTAAGTGGAACTAAGCTGGACTAAACATCTAACTCAGAGCTTTCAGTGTGGTATTACTAGAATGAGACATTTTTACTGTGTCCAAAAAATGGGATGTAGCAGGACAGAAAGGAGAACTTCGTAAGCAAAGAGAATATCATCAGTTATTTATTTCAAAATTACTTTGCTTCACAAAATACTGTGGATGGGAAAGAGTTAAACACTTTTGTAAACTTTCAGTTGGGCAAGGAATGCATCTGTTAGTGTAGCCAGATGGTATTTCTTTTTTTCCAATACTGTTGTAACTTATTTCAGCTTAAATCAATACTTCTCTGGGAAAATAAATGATCTATTTCCACTATGGAAAGTTTATTTGTGCAGAGTAGAAAATAACATTTGTTTGTACTTTGAAGGCCCCTGTGGGGATTCTAAAGTTATAATTCATATATTGTATTTGTTATACTTTCTTCTACCTGAAAAAAAAATATGGGGGGGAGAGAGAGAGAAAGAGAGAAAGGAAGAGTGATGGGTGGGGGAGGGGGAAAGAGAGGGAGGCAAGGGGAGAGAAAGAGAGAGAAAGAAAGATAAATAGAGCTTAAYATATTGAAATGTGGGGGAAAAATACTGAAAAGGACATTAAAAATATAAACAATCAGCACAATTTCAGGTTACTCTTACAAGGTTTAACTATAGCAGGAGGATGAGAAGATAAATGACCCAGGAAAATCATGGGAGAGAAAATGTTGGATTCAGCAGCTGCAGCTTTGTAGGTCCTGTAAGTAAGTCCTTCTTTTACAGCCCTGGGGTTGTAGTGGTGAAGTTTGTAATAATAATAGGAAAATAATTTTGGGTTTATTTTTAGAAGAAATAACTTGCAAAATAAGGATTAAATGTATTTAGAGAAGACGGCACTACAAACCCTGTTAGGCAAGCCAAAAGGGAGCAGGAGTAGTAAAAACAATCCCATATGTGCATACAGCACACCAGGAGAAAGGAAGGGGGTACATTCTTCCATGCCACTAAGCTGACAGTGGTCATGTTCAGCTGCACACTGATCATCTTTCCTGGCTGATCTTACAAGCTTGCCACAGAAGTGCTGAGTAAATAACTGCAACTTTAGATTTTCACTCAGCATAGAAAGCAGGCAGGCGTTTGATTGGAATTCTTCAGTCAATCCTCTCTGCTATGATAAATGAGCTATGAGTAAAGTCAAAGCACTGAAACACATTATTGTCTGTGAGAATTTACCAGTTAAGAGGAAAATTTTGATTCAGTGGAAAGCAGCCTAGCATGAAGCAGCCTGTGTAGACAACACAGCCATAAACCCCCCTGCTTTAAATTGATAGTCTTGGCCAAGGAGAAAATTTGAGGCACTAAGAGACAAAATTTTTTCTTTACTAATATAGCACTGTGTGTTGATAATTTCTTGTGTGCTGGTTACTTTATCACATTGCATTGGCCCGAGGAATACTGTTCAGGACCCTGACTGCTTTAATTTGTGTGATATGCCCTGCTTTATTTGTATTACAAGAATTAGTAGTAACATGGTCAATATGGTGTCACCAGAAGTGACAACAGTACTCTTCAACTTCCTTTACTGTAAGGCTTCTAGGGAGAGGTTTACCTGGGCCAAATAAATGCTGCTTCATCACATCACATCTGGCATACTTTAAATTTATTCACCTTAACATTATCACTTCTGTGCTGGGTGCAAGAAATCRTTATTCCGTGCAAACTCTTGAAAAGCCTATGGAAACCAGTATGTTCTGGTCACTTGTACGTTGAGCACCCCYCTTCTCTCTCCCTCTGTCTTTCTGCTAACATTTTTCTTGTCYCTTAGCTAATATACTCCACACAATAATGTATGGATTTTATTTGCGGGGAGGAGAGGTTATTTCTGTTGTTCACATTCAGAGATCACATTACAGAAAGAATCTGAGTGACCAAGAAGATTTGTTTGTGGGTTTGTGTGCCATTAAAATTATTTGAAGCTTGATACCATGAGTGTGAATATTTCTAGAAACTCTGGTGCAAGTTAAATTCTGCTATGCATTCATCACTTSTTTCCTATTGTTCTGAAACCAGAACAGGTGCAGGAGGTGCAGTATATGCTCATATGCACAAAGATCTATATTTCTGCCAATCAACGCAATGATGTGATAAGCATCTACTGTCAGATTGGTCTACTGAACTTAGACAGTTGTTACATCAACATTCACATTTTTCTCATTACTGATGTGAAATGTAATGGATTACGTTGATCTGCCACAATTTGTCACAAAGAAACAGYTTTTTCTAAGTGCCTTCAGGTGTTTGAAGATAAGCAATACCAGGAGCTTTAAGGCTTTCTTCTCATCAAGCAGAAAAATTGATCTGAAGACATCAACACCCAAACCTTTTTCCCATTAATTAAATGGGATTTTTTTGTACTGTTTAATGTTGGTGGTTAGACAAAGAAGTCATTCTCCACAGACTTTGTACAGGGAGTGGGGAAGGTAAAAGTCTGCTATAGGTTTCTCCATTACTCAGAGTAGTGGGATGATCACCTTCTTACTATTTACAATATAGGGATCTCAGTTTCCTATCTTTGGTGTGTGGCATGTGCTTCAGGTGAGATGATACTTTTGTTTTGGAAAACAGACAAGTGAAGGAAAGTCCTTTGGGAGTAAATCAAAGACTGTTGAGCAACTAGGGTGCTGCTTCAGTGAAGCACTCTGTTTTTGAGCTCTTCTTATATCCGTTATTGGACCTTCCCTTTTGTGGCTCTTCTACAGAGTACAAGTTAATGCTCATTTCTTAACACTCCTTTGCTTCTGTTGCCACGCTGGAAGGGACTGGTTCCTGTTCCTGAATGATATAATGGGATGCATTAAATGGACATTAGAACTATGTCTTTGCTATGGCAGCTGCTGGGCCTGGTGGCTGCCAAGTCATCCTTCTCAGGCAACTTCAGTCTCTCTCATTTTGGAGACCAGATTACACTGAGAGCATTGTCTATACTTCCCTGAAACGCATGGAGCAACCTATGTTTCCGTGACTTTTTAATGTGTTTACTTCGTTAAACTTGTTTGAAACCCTGATGATCTCTTATTTTACGTGTCACACACAACTCCATTTTCATCATTTTCCAAACTGAGATTTTTTTCAGCATTTTATGTGAAATAGAAAATGTCATTTGCCTTTCTGACTTTTTGTTTATTACTTGATTCACCAGGGTTATCAGAGGTGTGAACAAATAACTCTGGCTTGTGCCTCACACTACATTTCTTTTGAATGCATATTTCTTTTTTGTTTAGCAAACTATCAGATGTGGTGTTGATCTTCATAATCTGTGGTATTTTCTCAGGAAATCAGAGTTAATACAGTCATGCTATTTGCTTTGTCTATTTAAGTAGGTGATTAATGTGTGTGACATTTACCCTGACTGTTATGCCCTTTAAAGATCTTCTTAATAATGAAGTTGATTTTTGGAGACTCCAGCTGGTACTAGCAGTATTAGGGAGCAAATTAGGTAGACTTTAGTTTTCCTGGGAGGTTTCTGAACCACAGTCTTGTCACTACTGATATTATCAAGACCCCAAAGAAGTTACAAACATGCTTTGAAGCACACTAGTTCCCTGAGTGCTGAGAGCTATATGACTATTTTTGAGTTCATTGAAGATGCTAATGTTCTGCCTCAAATTTAAGTCAAATTATTTGAAACGTTCTAGGAAGCTGTTGCTGGAGCAGCTTCAACACTTGAAATGTGGCTGAAGTTAGCCACGATACGAATTTCTRAAGGCAAACAGACTCATCTACCCCACAAAGATGCCTAATGTATCACTTTTTAAAAACAGCATGCCCTACCTGGAAAGAGTTTTCTCCAGAGGAATTTGGCAGTAGAGATTGTGATGTTGCCCTTGAGCCATTTTGTCATTCAACAAAACTGAAAGCTGTATTATGGCAGTTACCATTATTTATACTATTGGTTAATAGTGAAATGTTCAAGGGCAATTCTAGGAAGTCACAATAGTCTTTTTCAAAAAATGTACCTTGAGGTGTCCAGGCGCGAGACTGGTTTCACTTTTGAAAAAGAATTATGGCCTGGTTTCCATTTAGTACAAGCATTACAGAAGCTGAGAGAAAACTGGGTGCTCCTTCCCTGACGGCCATCTCATGTCCGGAAGTGAGGTTAAGTTTGATGCAAACTCTAAATCCCTAGTTCAGCAATATGGTAAATCTAGCTTTGGGACAACTAACACAGGATCAAACATGCACAACTCAAAATGCTAATGTAGGATAAACTCCTTCTGCTGGACCTAATTTTTTTCGAATTTTTTGACAAAGCAACTTTTATGTGAGAGTGGTATTGTCTATCTATTTCACTCTATTCTGGATGAGATACTGGCCAGAATATCCTCTGGTTAGTTCTGTGAAAATATGACCTGGTATCAAGGTTTAATATGTACTTTTGGGTGCACAAATCTAKTATAAGCAGTTTTGAAAATATGGATCCAGCCAGGACACGTCTAGGTTATAATGCTCTTCATGTGCTATGATAGTAACATCTAATTGTTTCTCTGCTCTAAGCTTAAGTAAATCTTAAAAAAAGACCAAGAAAATCATACTATGCTAATAGTAATTAATTAGGTATTAGCTAATTTCAGATGTCCCTATAGTTGGCCACTGGTAGCAAAGTTTCTTTCCTAATCCTTCAGGTCGGCAACAGGCTGGTATGTTCAAAATGCCCTTACAATGTTTTCACTATGAATTCACAATAGTGCTTTTAAGTTAGAAGTTTTATAAAGAAGGAAGGACGAGAACAAAAGGAGTTATTCCTTCCTTCTTAATATTTGTATCAGATGAGGAAAAACTCCACTGAAATCAGTTTAGTCAACTGTCAGGTGAAAACAAGAAATGTCAGATTATAACAGAATATGTGCTCATGCTGCTGAGCCATGACTGTAGGTGCTGGGTTACTTAGCCTGGTGCTGGAGATTCATTCTATATTGCTGGAGCATTGCAAATGAGATTGGTGGGGGGACCTCTGAAATTCCTTAACTATTCCACTGAAAAATCCCCTCAAATATCCATAGCAGTTTTAGAATCTCAAACTTTTTGTTCAGTCTGTTTCCATATTTTGAGATTAATAAATGTGGGTTCCCAAAAATGATAGATGCATGCAAGCTACTTCCAAGCAATATATTACCTAGTTCACAAAAGCAGAGTTGAAATAAGCTTCCCTAAAGCAAATAGACACACAAAAAATAGCACAAACAGGAAGGATAAAAAACTGAATTTTTGGAATTTATTTAATTTTTACTAGTTTAAGTTAGGCAGCTTCCAAACAATGCTTGTGTATTGCTAAAGGCATGGGAAGTCTTTCAAACTATGTAGCTGGTGCAGAGGAGGGAGCTGCTAGCGATTTGTTGCTGATGATGTTTACCAAAAATGTCTGCAGTCCCCTTGAATATACTTTACTGACTGCAACTAAAATAATAAGACCTTTTATGCCTAAAAGACCTATTTTCCAAGTGGTTTAGATGTTAAAAAATTACTGTATATTTTATGCTCTATATTAGCCATGAYGTTGGGATTTTTTGTAGCTTCTTTTTTTTCTGAAAACCAGCAAATGGAGTCCATAACTACTCATGCTTTGATGACTGTTTCTTCCAAAATGTGTTTCTTATGATATCCTCATTTTGGATTTTCTTCTTATGCATTTCTTTTTTCCCTTGTCCATCATCTTCACTTCCTTATCTTCCTCATCTGTCCATATAAATAAATTCTGCATGCAGCATTTACTTCAAAAGTATCCCACTGTTATTTACCTCTCTCCTTGTCCTGGTTTTGGCTGGGATAGAATTAATTTTCTTTCTAGTAGTTGGTATAGTGCTATGTTTTGGATTTAGTATAAGAAGAATGTTGATAACACACTGATGTTTTTAGTTGTTGCTAGGTAGTCTACGTCCCAAGGACTTTTCAGCTCACATGCTCTGTGAGGTGCACAAGAAGCTGGGAGGGAGCATAGCCAGGACAGCTAGGCCAGCTGGCCAATGGSGTATTCCATACCATATGATGTCATGCTCAGCATATAAGGCTGGGGGAAGAAGAAGGAAGGGGGGGACGTTCGGGGTGATGGCGCTTGTCTTCCCAAGTCACCGTTACGCGTGATGGAGCCCTGCTTTCCCGGAGATGGCTGAACACCTGCCTGCCCATGGGAAGTAGTGAATGAATTCCTTGTTTTGCTTTGCTTGCGTGCCCGGCTTTTGCTTTCCCTATTAAACTGTCTTTATCTCAACCCACGAGTTTTCTCACTTTTACCCTTCCGATTCTCTCCCCCRTCCCACCCAGGGGAGAGTGAGCGAGCGGCTGTGTGGGACTTAGTTGCCGGCTGGGCTTAAACCACGACACTCCTCCATTCCCTTGGACAGTTTCTAGACTCTCCTCCATCTAAAAATTTGGATTTTTTGAGGGGTTTGGAGACAGTGAATAACCTACTGTATAAGAATTTTCAGTGTTAATATTTCAGCTGTTTTCACTACTTAAAGTAAACAAAAAAGAAATATCAAATCAGATTGTTAAAATATGCTAAAACATCTGTCAAGAGCAGATTATAACATTTTTCCTGTTTTGTTTCTATTAACTTTTCCTATTAACAGGCAGTAAAACTGACAGACTGAATTTTAGCTGTAAACCAATAAATGACTGTATATGAATGTAGATCTTATTTTCCAAGCATTTAGTAAACATAAATAAGCATTTGCAATTGTCCTGAATATGACAGCACAGAAATCTTTATTCTGTTTACCCTATATATCTCATCACAAAAATAAAAAGAAAGATGAGACAAGAAAAAGCATAGAAATAAGGGGAATATAGCTTTGGAGTAACTATGGAATTCCCATCACATGGATAAATATCAGCTTCACTTGTATTAACTTGCAAGAGTAATAGTTTTTAATGTAGTTAAAAACATGGATTAGTAACTAAAACAGTTAAAAAGACATGCAGTGTAGGCTCTAGACATGCATAAAAGAAACAGTCAGTGCAAATGGATATGACAGAAGCTGCTTTTTAARTACAGTGGCTTTTTCTGTTTTGGTTTGGGGTTTTTCTCAGCAGAGGATCTTTTTCCTTGTTCTRTCTCCTCTTTACTTGGTTTTGAGACAGAAGGGTATAAAAGAGTATAAAAATGTTGTAGAGTTGTGAAGTGACCAAATACATTTGGGGTAGAGGGAAGCTGTATACATTATTAGCTTTCAGATGCAAGAGCCAAAGTGGTCAAGGAATGTTTATCGTTCTATCAAAGAAGATGACTTATTCTAGTGTAAACAGTCTACACCCACTTACCATTAAGAAGAGCTGCTTCTTTCAAGTTTTCCCTGGAATGTCATGTATTAGCGACACTTCTATTTTTGATGATTTAATTTGCCAGCTGGAAAATAATTTTATCAGTTTGTACGGTCCAAAAAATGTTTCCTTGATCAGGGACAGTGGAGTTTGTATAATAAGTAGTACAACGGAGACACTATGTAAGCATATTAAATGGTTTAGACTGGTGTAATGTAATATGTTGTTTTGCTATAGCTATTTATATTTTCCATAGACCATTGAAGCTGTTTCTTAACTGAGAACTTTGTCACTAGCTAGTGTTCATGATTCTTCAAATTTATGTCAATGCTGCCACCCATCTCACAGTGCCAAGTGTCAAGTAAAGACAGACATGCAAAAGTGTTTGGGTTTTCCTAATCATAAAAATCAGGTCCTTTAGGGAAAACAAAACAAAACAAAACAAAACCAAACCACAAACCCAAACAATTTTTAGGTGAATTTTAAGTAGATAGAACTACTGCCTTTTTTCAAAGGAAAAGTAATCAAGGCCATGATGTCTGTGAACACGAACAACTTTTGGTCCTTGCTAAGCTATCTTCAGGAATATTCAGGAGTAAGATTTTCAGGTGCTTCTTATTTACAAACAGCTGTATAATCATCTGTGGAAGTCTCCACAATGAAGAAGTCTCTTGTAAATGTTACTATAAAATGATGATATTTAGGGTAAAATCTGTGCCTACTGAGGATATAAAATATTTCTACATCTCATTCCTGATGCTAAATGCAAATATATGAAGATATGTATGAAGATTTCCTGTGAAAAATATATTTAATTAGATCCAAGAAAAGTCTTTCTCAGCGTTCTCATGTGTCTGAATGACAAAAACATTCATTCCAGAGTCTTAGAAAGGAGTAGTTTTCAAGTGGAAGTAATATTACTTAAAGCTGGATTTTTTTTTTTATTTTTTTTT